>JACXGM010014839.1:6462-21870 GCA_016801145.1 Umbra pygmaea | reverse complement strand
CACACACACACACACACACACACACACACACACACACACACACACACACACACACACACACACACACACACACACACACACACACACACACACACACACACACACACGCAGGAAGTCTATTCTATTATATATGACCTTATGAAAGATGTAGCAGACTGTGTGTGTGTGTCTTACTCTGCCAATGATGCCCACACACTGCTGCCTGTTCCCATCCCATAATGTGTGTGTGTGTGTGTGATCATAGCCTTGCTGAATAACCTTCTTCATCAGGCCAGTGGGTGGGCGTGGCTCCTGTGGTCGTAACTTTTCTCGTGTTACTAAGAAACTTTTGAAAAGGCCTGAAAAATGTCTGAGAGAATGCACCCTGTAGAGCATGGTGCTTTTGTGTGTGTATCTGTGTTTGTGTGTGTGAGAGAGAAAGCATGTGTGAATACCATTGAAATGTCTGTGTGGCCAGACTGCAACACACACACACAGACACACAGACACACACAGACACACAGACACACACACACACACGCACACAGTGATGGGAACCCCACACTTGACAGTCATCAGAATCACAAGAGAGACATAATGAGACCCATGTGATTTAAAGTTGACAGATGTTAGGAAGGAGAGGCAGGGGAGAGAGAGAGAGAGGCATGGAGAGAGAGAGAGGAGAGAGAGAGAGAAGAGAGAGAGAAGAGAGAGAGAAGAGAGAGAGAAGAGAGAGAGAAGAGAGAGAGAAGAGAGAGAGAAGAGAGAGAGAAGGAGAGAATGAGAGAGAAGGAGAGAGAAGGAGAGAGAATGAGAGAGAAGGAGAGAGGAGGAGAGAGGAGGAGAGAGAGGAGAGAGAGGAGGAGAGAGAAGAGGAGAGAGAAGAGGAGAGAGAAGAGGAGAGAGAAGAGGAGAGAGAAGAGGAGAGAGAAGAGGAGAGAGAAGAGGAGAGAGAAGAGGATAGGGAGAAGGATAGAGAGAAGGATAGAGAGAAGGATAGAGAGAAGAGGAGAGAGAAGAGGAGAGAGAAGAGGAGAGAGAAGAGGAGAGAGAAGAGGAGAGAGAAGAGGAGAGAGAAGAGGAGAGAGAAGAGGAGAGAGAAGAGGAGAGAGAGAAGAGGAGAGAGAAGAGGAGAGAGAAGAGGAGAGAGAAGAGGAGAGAGAAGGAGAGGGAGGGAGACATGTAGAGGGAGGTGGAGAGGGGGCGAGAGAGGCAGATGGGAGAGGACGAGAAAATGAGTGAGGTAGAAAGAGGTAAAACGATAGGTAGGTGTTTTCTATGATACAGGGAAGGAAAATCTAATCAGTCGTGTGTAATTTAATCTGTAACCGAAAGGCCCCAACGAGTCTGTGTGTAGTATGAATGATATGTGACCTACCTCACACATCCAGTTCTCAAACACACAGCTAAGCGCACAGACACACACACTCATACCTAAAATAACTTCTGTTGATTGGTGCATTACATACATTCCCAGCCAATCAGTAATCAGTATCTCCCTTGCGGACCTTTACTGGTATAACGTAAAGAAACTGGAGTTCAAAACCCATGGCACTAGACTGCACACACACTAGGGTTTTGGGAAAGGGGGATTCCCTTTGACATTGTTCAACCGATGCATAAATGTAAAGATGATTAAACAATGACATTTCCCCTTGAAAACACACCTAGATAACCGTTACATTACAACAGGGTGATAACCGCGCTCTTAGGTCAGCAAACAGCTTTTCTGGCTGTGTCTTATAGCAGGTGTGATCATTCGGCGACAATCTGTACAACCTTTCCAATTAAAACCGGCTATTTATTTTTCGGCTTTCAATATCAGCGGAACATCAACGGGCAATACTAAAATACTGTTATTGAAATATTTCACCACACAACCATTGTTATCGTATCCTTACGCCACCTTGATCGTTCTCCCTCGGCGCTCTCTCTCTCTCTAATCCTGCCCAGGTTGGGCTTTCCATTCAATCCCTGTGAGCATCACTAAGCTCTTTAGAAACATGCATTAACCACAACTACCTCTCCTGCAACTCACCCTCCATCCTAGTCCAACATGACTCTGGGGCCGGAAGCGTGCTGGCTAGGTCATCTGAGACCCACCCCCGCTAGTCACCCGCTTGACACTGGTCCAGAAATGATAGTCAGACAGGCACGAGGCAGGCATGCAGTATACTCGGGACTAAAACTATTTTCTTTTCCATGTTGTTGCCCCTAGCAACTATCCATGTGTTCCAGAGAGATTATTTAGGCTACGCTCAACCAATCAGGACCCCTGTAAACTATAAAGTAAATAGCTTGCTCAATGTCTGCTCATCTTCCGGTATCTGGAAATACTATATGCTACATGGATAGTGTAAATGTGTAGATCCACCTATAATCTATACAGTGAACTCAATAATTATTGGCACCCTTAATGAAATTTAGCAGAAGAGAATGTAAAAAATATGAAACATGAAAGCAATGAGTTACATTTTGGGCTCAAACGAGAGAGGGGCTGAATACTTCTATTGCAACACAATCATTTCACAAACACAAAATATTTTACTTAGTAGTATGACATTTTCTGGAAAACATAGGATTCAATATTATTGGCACCCATAGGGAAACAGGAAAACAGCACTGAGCCATTTCCTGTAAAAGTTACCAAGGTTGGCGTACACTTTTGGGGGGGTCTTTAAACCCTCCTCCATGTGGCACATTTCAAGATCCACAGTTTGTGCGTGTCGCCCGCCCTCTTCACTTCCAACCACAGGTTTTCAATTGGATTCAAGTCCAGAGACAGAAAGGGCCGTTGTAGAACATTTGTGTTGTTTTCCAGCCACAATTTTTAGACTTGATTTTGATGTATGTTTTTATGGTCTATTTTCAACCAAGTATCAATACCATATCAAAGGCAACCAGGAATTGGGCTGAAGTACACTTGTTCATACTTGAACTCATTATGCCATCTATTTTAACCAAAGCACCTAGACTACCAGTAGCAGCCCCAAAGCATCAATGATCCACCACCATATTTTACTCTGGGTATAAGATGCTTTTCCTTGTATACAGTCCAGATTTTTCACCAAATATTCAAACGGTGTTCATTAGCCAGAAAATAAAATTTTAGTCTCATCTGAGCACAACACACAACTCCAGTAGTTCCAATAGTGCATTGTGGGTTGTGCTCAGTATGGACATATTTCACGAAAAACAAGTTCATGCCAAAGAACTTGTTGACGTGCAGTCATTGTCTGAAAACAGATGATTTGAAAACAGTCGAGTTCAGGCGCTGCGAACCTTCAAATCTTTTTTGCCTTCCTCACTGTGTGTGGGGGAAGCGTGCGCGTGAGCCGTGTCCTTGACATACTGGCAGCTGTTCCAAACATCTTAAACTTTTTGCTTGTTGCCCTGACTGTGCTTAATGGTATTTTTAACTGGTAATGTACTTTGTTTATATTATTTACCTCTATAAATCAACAAGTATTTTCTTTCAGATAAGAGCTCTAGTTTCACCCATGGTGATGGGTGACGAATGGATTTTACTGAATGCAACCTGATATTTAGAACAGAAACAGGTGAAAGACATCAGCACTGTTCCTGGGGAATGTGATGACCTATGCATAGATTTCAAAACAGACACCACATTTAAAATTTTCTATTGAGCTGTTTTGCAGAAGAACGTATGTAGATGTGTACTGTTTTTTATATGTTGTCAACATCTCTCACAGCACCAGCTTCTGTTCTGACTCTGTGTGAATGACTACACTCTTAGCAAATTAACTAATATTCGCAAATTAAGGAGATTTCAATTCTCTGCTGACCATCTCTGTCGTCTTCCCCCTTCCTTAAACACATTGAGAACATGTTATTTTACAACTGCGGCCTGTATACTGTTGGGATGTCTCCTCCTGGCTACTGGTATTGTGCTCTCTTCCCTCTGGGCAACTTGGCATCCACTCTCGCCGACATATCACATGACAATCCCATACAATAGAAACCCAAGACCCTATCAATCACACACACACAGTTTGTGTGGCCTGACCCCCTGCTGGTTGAGATTAGTGCTTATATGGGATGAAAGATTAAAGTCGAGTTACCTGCAACTGCTGACTGAGGGTTCGGATGTCATTCGTGACTATCATCCATGACTATCATCCATGACTATCATCCATGTCAGTGTGTATTCTGACCGTAGAGAGAGACTGTTCTGTGTGAGGTTATCATTCATCAGTCCATTCAAGCTCCTCATGGAGACAAATTAAATGGCACACATTGGATTTTCTTTCTTATTCCTTGGTTTGGTTTTTGTCCTCCTACGCACCGGCCGTCAGTCTTTCTTGCCTGTGTGCATGCCCACTTCAAGTTGTTTTCACACACATTCATTAGCATTATCTTATAAAGGCTGCAGTTGGCACTGGATCAAGTAAAGAGCGGCCACTAAAAAGTTAGCATACAGGGGTCTGGCACATATGATTTTATTTACTATATTGTTACTTTAAAGCATAAACCATTCCCTATAATGCCAGGCATTGAACCAGTTATTCATGGGTGTCATTTTTATAATAATAATAGATTTGTTTCTCAACCAATAAAAACCAACCAATTTTTGCATAAAGATGCTGTATCAAATGTGATTAAATAGGTTTTAAAACCAATACAAATATTTGTGAATCATTTTTTGTAGGGACACAAAGATTGATGGATATGAGATGATTTATTCATGAAGATGACAAAGTGGTTCCACCTGACCAGTCCTCAGTCTAATGACATCAAGTTGAGGTGACCAGTGCACAACACAATACAAAATATCTACACAGTCTACATGGCTGCCTGTGTTCAAGACTGGCTGCTTCTCTGGTAATGGAGGAGAGGCAGAGAAAGAGAGAGAGAACGATGGAAAGCAACGTTTGGAGCAAGAGCTCCTGACCTCGTTCACTCTCCTGTCGGGACACTTGCTAAATTATTCAAACACACTGATACACACACACACACATTAAATACTTTATTTGAACTCACAAATCAAATGTACAATGCAAAAAGGAGTTTCTTTGTATAGTGTCTGTCTGTGAGGATACCTAGGGGTACAGATGACAGACTGTCCATGACTGCTGACACGTAGCAGCACTTCATTAGCTCTTCAACCTTGACTCACTGTCCTGTCTGTAAACCTTGAAGGCTAAGTACTGTCAGCCTGTAAACATGGCCCAGACTCCTGAATATCAGTTCCTCCACGTTTGCCCTGATTACTCAGCCTGTGAAACCATGCGGGCTGGTACTTGAGCGACGTCTTACTAATGACCCGTGTTATGTAGCGGTCAAAAGAGCTGCACGCTTCCAGAAGGATCACGTCCATGCAGCCCCCCCACAACAAAAACACACAGGAAGTCCCCCATCCTCAGACGAGGCTCAAAGGCTGAATCTATAAATAAACACTTCCTGTATAAACCCCAGGACATATCAACGCCCACGGACACACAGATCCATCTGCATGCTGACAAACGATCAGCCGAAACCCAAACCATCCAGAACACACCAAATACTGTTGTCCAGTAAAGGCTGTCCCAAACATTAATCTGCTATTATCTCCATGTCTTGTCATGCTGTCCAGCTACATTTCAGAACTCACAGAGTGGACCCAATTTTTGGTAAAAAGACCACGCCCATCCAGCCTCCTCGTAAATCTAATTACCATGATTGCTACGGAAACACGTCAGAGAAAAGGGGAGAGAAATAACAGCAGAGATGCAGACTAAAGATACACAAACATCACAAAACACACTTGGAAGAAATGGAATCTGATGAAGGAGCCAGATAAGTGGAAAGATGCATGCACACATCACATGTAGGTTTGTTAGGAGGGTGTGCCCTGTTTCGGGTTTATATTTATAGCCAAGCCCTAACAGAGTTCCCAGAATGCTTTGTGGTTTTAGAGACGGCACGCTGCTGCTCTCTAATTTACTGTCCTGTTATAGAATGTGCACGCACGTGCGCTCACAAACACACAAACGCCTAGGCCCACATAACCCAATCAGCACAGGTGAGTGAGTAACGAAGTAGCCCCTCCCCCATATAATCACAATATGAGAGGAAGAGGGGCAGAAAAAATAAGTGTGATCAAAGATGGGGGGTGGAAAATAGAGCAAGCTGTACATGACTAAAATGAGGAGAAGACGGGCGATAGTGTACAGAGTAAGGTTGAAGGAGAGGGGGAGAGAGAGAGGAGGAGAGAGATAGCTGTGACAGCAGCACTAGTGTGGTTGTCATAGCAACGACCATGGAGAGCAGGTAGAGCAGTGTCTCCTGGGAAATGAGCTGCACTGGCCTCCCCCCCTCTCTCCATCCCTCTTTTCATTCCTCTCTCCCACCCCTCCCTCATTTCCTTCTATCGCTCTCTTTACAGCTCGGGCTCTCCCCCTTCCTCCCCCTCTCCTCCCTTCAGATTAATCTTCATTGTCCATCTCTCCTCCTATTCGCATCTCCCTCCTTCCTTCCTCTCTTTTTCTCATGCATCCTTCCCTCTCTTCACTTGGGAATAAATGAGCGTGTGTGAATCTCTGCAGTGTGTGTGTAAAAAAACTACACTATAATCTCACACCATCTTGTAGCCTAAATAGTAATGGATGGATAAATGTAGGAGTCTCTTAAACTCAAAACTGACATGCACTCCACTAGCAGTCATTTCATGGGGTAATGTTGCCTCTTGTGCAAACAGCCAAAGGTACGTTACACACACCCACACACACACACACACTCCCTGGGGCAAAGGTCCTAGCCCCACAGCCCTTCACCTTCAGTATTCACAGGTGTCGAAGAGCAGTGTTTGTAAAGAGGTGCAAAGGAGAGACGCATCACCCACCCCATCTACTTTTTACTTTAAGCCGTGCACAAACAAACCAGATAGGGATAATTCAGTTGCTCATTTAAACAATATAAGTAATGGAGTACCGTATAATGTATCCATGTACAATCCTTTCATTTCCCTGTAAACTTGGTATTTATTTCTACTCCATTTTTAACAAAAGGTATTGTTTTGTATAATACATTATTGCATGCCTGAAGTCGTGGCATAAGATTTTTACTGTACATGCAACTACATCTGTAATTCTATGCATGTGACGAACTAAACCAACTAAAGTTGTATTCAACTAAAAAGTCACCATTCGAACCTTTTGCTTAGTTGAATTAGGAATGGGAGGTCAATGAAGGGCTTGAGCAAAGATGTGGACTGTCGGGTGGTTTGTCTACGGAGGGTTTGAAAACTTACCTATACAGGGTAACCGTTTGTTCCATGAAAGGGAGTCATGTGGAAGAAGCTACAGCTGGTTTCAAATACATGGGACTGCTTGTTTTCAGGACAGCGGAAATAAATCTAGGCAAAACTACTGCAGGGAAGTGGTATGAATTTAAAATGTAGGGGAACTGATCCCCACACTGAAATCTGGATAATAGGCATTTAGTCTAGTAAAGGTGGTATTATTAAACATATAGGCTATAATAATTCATGATGATCTGTTAGAATATTGATGGTTGTGTGTTATGGTGAGAAAGAAAAAATCTTTGTCCTCTAAAGGAGTGAGAATGGGCCAACTTCCTGTGTCAAATTGCCTCTCACATTCCATTCTCTCTAGCCCCTCTCTCTCTACCCCCCCCCCACACCCCCACATGCAGTTCTTCCTCCTTCATCGGCTCTCTATGAGGGGCTTTGTCTGCCATTTCAGGCACAAGAAACTAATTCATTCCCCTGTACCAAACATGATCCCCAAAAACACCCCACTTCTCACATACACACACGCACAACATAAAAGCCCCCTCTTGTTCCAAATAAACACAAAGAAGCTAGTACACAAGCCCTGGCTCATAAAAACAGGTAGCCATACACACGCACGCACACAAACACACCCAGAATCCCTTTGGGATGAAGCAAATGTCTGTGGGAAAGTCAGGCTTCACACTTACACGGCAGGAAATGATATCATTCCCTCATACCACAAATAATAAATACCAATGCAGACAATTCACTAAGGATTGAACCAGGGCACGCACACACACAGCCAACACACACACAGCAAAAGACCTGAGCAGCCAATCCATGTGTGCCTTGCTTTGAAGTCTGAGTGCCTCCGTCCCCAGGGCACTGAACCCTCTGTTCGGGGTTACTGAGCATTGCTGAGACCAGCGATGTGTTACCTGAGACACACACCTGCCTCCATGTGTTTTTACTAAGTGTTTCTGTGTGTGTGTCGTCAGGATCACATTAGAAAAAGCTGACCCTGTAGTAGCCGTCTATATCTGTAGGATATGCGTCTGGCAAAAAGCTATACCTACAAACAGACTGGGGCATAAGTTACCCTCCTAAACCAGTCATTCTGGTCTGATCGCGAGACCACACAGACTCCTGTTAAAGGAAAGGAAATATAACGGATATACACGTAACCACTGTCCATTCCAAGTTGGGCAGTAAAGTCAAAGGTAGTGCTTGAGGTACGAATACTTCGGCCAAATACGCAATAATTGCATAATGAAATATGAAGCATTACCACTTGTCATTTGTGGTATGATGTGCTTTATCAATCAATACAACACCATTTATTATCCAAGACGGACTGCATATATTTGTACCGGCTGTTAAGGGGGAGCTGGACTCGCGTGACGCACAGGTTGGTTCCGGGAGGCTCGCGCATTCCTAATCAGTTCGCCTCCTCGCGATTCCTGATGACATCATTGCCATCTCTCGCGCACCGCATCGCGTTTCCTCTACCCCACCCACGTCTTCACACACCCTCTACGGTTACACCGGAGAAGCCCCGGGGTCTTGAAACAATCCTCAGTGGACAGGCCCGTTCACTCCCCGTTGGCACTCAATACAACGGAAGAATACACACGCACATTTACACTAGGGGTCAACCGGGCATCCGCTCGAACCCCCCATCGTGTCCCCTCGCCGCAGTACGGCTGGAGCTAAATCACCGGGGGGATGTGGAATCAGACACTACAGAACAGTTCACCGAACAAAGACACGTAATAACCTCAATTAGAACAAACTCGCTAATTACACACACACACACACAGCATCTAAAAAAACAGTTTCTGAGAGACAAAGACCAGTGAAAACACTGGGGCGACTAGCCAGAGATGGGAGTCACGGTCGGCTCACGAATGTGGGTCGATTCCAAGATTTAGGCTACTACTGATCACGGAGCAGCCGACACACTTCTGCTGCTGGCTACCTCATTAACCAGCAACACATACACTTCAAATGTATATTTTATGCCATGTGAATCAGTACATCCCGTTTTTTTCTAATACACTGACGTGATACATTGGTAGAAATAGAACAATAGAATGAACAGTCTCGTGCCCTTACCATAACGGTGTGAGCGAGCAGCGCCGCGAGGAGCGCCATCAGACACGGCGGCAGCTTCATGCTGTGGCCGGGGGCGCTAGCCTTCACGGGGGAACAAAAGCGGTTCTCTCCTTCCTCGGTATACGGTAGGCAGTGATCTCCAACTTTAGAGCACACCACCCCTCCTCGAGAACATCCGTCTGGCGATTATTAATCCCTCTCGACAAAAACGCTAAACCCGCTCGTGCCCTTCTCCGGTAATGTAAGCACGCTTATTTAAAAACTAGGGGATATTCCTTCTTCCTGCCAAGGAGCCCGGGAGGCCCTTTTCTCCCGCTTTTATTTTGTCCCCCTCTTTGACTTCGCGTGCTGGAGACTTGATATATTTCGCCTGCTATGTTAGGTTAACTACCAGGAGACGCCAGACCTCAGCTCTATCTCACTCTCCTCCCCCTCTCCGTTGAGGGCAGGATGTTCCGTATGGCGAAGCTGGGAGTCTGGCAGAAGTGTGTGTGTGTGTGTGTGTGTGTATTATGCATGGTCGGGGATCACTCATGGCGGGCGATGAGAGGATGCCCCCTGCAGCCACAAATAAGCACCCGCAGGCAATTCCTTCCCCGATTCACACCTCCCAGGCGGGCGGGGTGGGGGCAGGTAGGGTACATTCTACACTGCAGGGTGCATGGACGCATCTCAAGTGATAGTTAGGGATCAGCTAGACTTCAACCTGGGAAAACGAGGATTAAGCGCTCTGCACAAGAGTTGAACACTGAGTTTGTACCTTGTCAGCTTTCCTCATCTCTATGTTACTATGGTCTTAGCTGTTTGGCTACCTAAGTCACAAAGTTCCAACAGAAAAAGGCCAAACTCATTCACTCATGCTTTAATATAAACCCCAGGCTATTGACAAAGATCTTTAGGACACACGTTTAACAATTTGACCAATAGATATAAATCAGTTGTGAGTCTATGGTTCGGGTAAAAGTTTTATTTTATTAAAATAATATAAAAAAATTTAAACGTTGTCTTTCCGCAATGAGGTTCAACCATGCCTAATCCTATCGGGCATGTGAGGGCAAGTTCAGATGAATAACTCATTTCCCGCACTTTTGAATCACCTCTGCTTTGTATAAAGAATAGTTCACCTGGTGAGGAAAAACAGGCAAATCCTTCTATTGACACAACACTAATACATTTACATACATTGTCAAGTACACAGGTTTTTATTTAATTACTATTTCTCTAAAAAGCAAGTCCATCACAAAACGAGGCAGGATCGGGCAAAGGATTTTACGTATGAACCAACTCTTTTAATACATATGAATAACATTCAGTGTTAAAAAGAGGGCTGGGCTTTGCTTTATTTGTGACTCACGTCTATATTTTTCTCTAAAAATAGTGGAATGATGTCTTCACATTTTATATCAGAATGCTCAGCTTTTGCAGCCGCTACACAAATCCTGGTCCATCAGATTCACAGAAATGGCAGGTCGAGCACACAGTAGCCCAAGGGCTTCTCCGGTAGCCTATTTATTTAACAAGCGTGATAAAATGTCAGGCTTCATTTGCCACAGACACAAGCAAAAACACATTAAATGTAACAGCCTACACCTACAACAACCTTGAGATGGGGATCTCATTCATTTCTTCTAAACAATGGCTGACCCATCTGCCTAGACTTCTTCAATCCAGTTACAATTTATCAATGAAGACAACACTTGACCTTATGACTGAGTTACGCTAACCCCCTGGAATACAGCAAACCGTTTGTTACAAAGCTTGGTTCATAGACATCGTTTATTTTATACCATCACACTAATCAGCTGATATAGAGCATCTGGACATTGCATTAGAGGCACACAGTCATTTGTAAATCCCTAACTGTGTGAGTTAGTGTTAAACAGCACAAACAATGCAGACTACAAGGATCTGCTCATTTCACCAGTGATCTTCTTTTAGTTAGATCATATTTCCTCACAGCGCTCTCCTCCCAACAGCCCCAAGTTCTATTGACCAATCATGCTGCTTTCTGAGTGAGTGTACACGAAGAATCCTAATATCTGTAAAAATCTAAAGTTTTACCAGATCTGGTTACCACATCAGGAAAAAGTAATGGCCCAATATATTTTCTGCCAACACTGTGTCCTCTGTGGCCAACTATTCCAATATTTTTAAATGACGTGTTACATCATAGCTTAGGCTAAACTAATATGTTATCACAGATACACTTAAGGGAAATTAGCCTTATCATGACTTGTCTCATGATAGTACTGTGCTGTTCTTGTGTGTATTCTGTGCTATCTGTCTTTTTTCTTCTATTTTAACATCCCCACAGGTTTTTAGTCTCCTTCCAGGAAATTGTTGTAACCTTGCCAGGTAAAGGTTAAACTTCAGTTGATTAAATGTAGTATAGGATTCAATGAAAAATGATTTCCTCATAAGGAAAACAAAACTATGGTTTAAGCCAAACATAAACTTACATACTGTATGTTACTGTACTTACCATTCACTTTATATCACTTGCAAAATTACTGTACATGTTTATATACTGTATATTCAGTCAACGTATTACTGTTTGCATACTGCATATATGCTTACAGTGATCCTGTATTTCTTCCCATCACCATCTTTACTAGATACTCATTTACTTTATAATACTTGCACTATTACTGTACATATACTCGACATACTGTACATTCTATAGATTTAGTCATAATATTACTGTTTACATACTGCATATATACATAGTCATCCTGTATTTTTTCCCATCATCTACACGGTTGCTACTATTTTGCAAAGTCTGGGTTAGGTGCTACACAACATTTGTAGCCATGGTTTTGTACTCTGTGCAAATAACATGAAGTTGTATCTAATCTAAACAGTCTCCGATATACTTCCACTTTTAAAATGAGGAGTGTGTTGGTACAGGTTGAGAACTGTCAAGACACTGTCTAAAGGAAATAGTGGCAAGTTTGCATGAATCAAAGCCTTGAAAGGTTAGTACTGTTTATGAGAAGTGTCTGAGCTGATCTAATCACTCGGTGAAGAGACTAAACTATCAATCTAATCATCAGATGCATAGAATCCAATCAATCATTTAAGAATCAATCATCCTATATTCAGCTACCTGATTTTACCTGACACAACCACGTATCAGAAATGTAACATTGATTTCCTAGCAGTGATCCGAATGAATCGTAGTTAAAAAGTACAGATGATTTATTATAGATCTTTTTCAAACTGCATTCTAGGACATAGAGAAGTCTCTAACCTGCATTATATAATGTGTGACAATACATACCAGAACCTCAAAAAAAAACCACCAGAAACAACAGTTTACATTTTGAGTTTTTTTTTGTTCAGTTTTGTTTCAAAATAAAGAATCACACATCATTGTTTAGAGACACAATCTACAACAGGAGTTACAAAAAAATAGTTGCCCAGGCGATAAGCATACACAGGTTTCTGTTATAACTATACACATTATGGTTACAGGTGGTGCTGTTATTCATATACACAAGGCTGACTCGCTGCTCCAATGTACACCGTGTCGCCACCACCAGCCGCCCGCCACCATGAGTCTATGATTACGGACGGCGAGACAGGCGACGCCCGGTCTTTACCGGGGGACATGGACATTATGATACATCACTTTTACAGGACTATTATAGGTCAAAAACAAAAATACCAAACTCCGCTCCTTTTTTCTGTACAACCCTTTTTTCCCTTTACCCTTTTGAAAGTGGGTTGGGGGTGGGTGAAGTTTGAGGCTTTCTCGGTGATGACATTACAGTGGAGATTCTTCTAGTATACAGACATCCTCAGATAACACAATTCATATCAAACTGGACACTGTTGGCTCTTCTGAACTTGAGCATTATGCTTCAAGAAGAGAGACAATAGTAGAATCCTTGAAAGACTTAAATGGGTTGATGTCAAGGTCTGTCACTGTGCTGTGTTTGATCACTGAGTCTACTATCAAACAGGCTTCCCTCATTACCCTACACTAAGACAAGGGGGAAAACATTCCTATAAAATATCTAAAAAACAAATAAATCTTCAAGTTAAAGCTGACATGTCTAGTAACAGTGTGTGTGGTGGCAACCCCTAAACTACACTGCAAACACGATTTCCCCAAACGTAACGTTTTGGCTGCTAGTAAAAATGAACGCGTGCCAGCCACTTTAACAGCTGTTTACGCTTCAGTCAGATGCAATGCCTCTCCGTTAGACATGATTTGTAAAAAGAGTTCACTACTGACATTGGTTTCAGCTGATTAGTATTTTTCTCCAACTGTGGCCGCGGGGCGTTTAGACGAGGGATAAGCAGCGTTTACAGTGTAGCTCTGAGGTTCAAGAGGTGGGTTATGTTGAAGCAGTGAGTAGAAGGTAAAACCAGAGCATGGGGGTGAGGGGGCTTTGTACAAGTACTACGCAGTATAGAAAGGGCTTTTCAAAACAAAAATTTGATATTACAATTTACAATATACAACAACTCATATGTCACAACCAAGGAGGTGAGAATATACACTGAAATGCACAAGTTTTCTAAGATTTTGTTTTTTGTTTGAGATTTTTTTTATATTGTCTGATACCAAAAAGGGTGGTAAATCACTTTTACATTACAAGGGTTTACAAATGTACAATTATACAGTCAGAAATATGTGTTCACTACTAGGATACATTATAGATACAGAATCAACATCAAAAACCAGAAAAAACTACAAAGTTTTATATATATATTTATATATATATATATGCAAAGGTCTACACCAAGTATACACGCTATATATATAGAAGCAAGACCGGAAACGAATCTCCCATGCTAAATTATTTGTCTGCTGGTAAGCTCATGGCGTGTTGGTAGCGCGCGCGTGCGCGTGTGTGTGCGTGTGTGTGCGTGTGTGTGTGTCTACGATCTGGTGACGACGTCAGAAAAATTAAATACGTCCGTTCCACCCCATAGTAGTGATAGGACATAGAACTATGTGACGCAGCAGTAGCAAAAAAAGTGAAATGATTCTAGTTTATTCAAAAGACGAATAAAAAAAAAGTGGGGGGGACAGAGGGTCGGGAGGGGGACGTAACGTACCTCCCCCTCACCTCACATCCTCCCCCAACACCTTTCCTCTCCTAAGCGGAGCAGGGTTTGGGGGTTAACGGCTAAACTAACCAAGGCTTCCTGTTTAGACAGGCCCCTCCCAATGGGTTACCATGGGGAAAGGGGTGAATGGGGAAACGGGGGTTGGGTTTCAACATGATGTCAGTGGGAGATTAGGACAGTAGTTTACATAATCTCATCAGGAAGTGAATGGGAGGGCAATATGGGCAGTAATTAAAACGATGCCCTTAGACTGGCCACTCCCTTCTTCATGTAGGGTACAGGCCAGGTGTTAGGCTACTAAGGACAAGACATTCCATCACAATGCCAATTGTTGATCAAGGGTAACCGTCCTATCGCATCTAAAACAGAACCATTAGTTGACACAAAGCCGGAGCGGATATACGTCTGACGTGCTGGTCTGCCTTGCCCTTAAGCATGGGGGGGTAAAGGAAGAATGGCGGCCGTTTACATAATGCCATTGGGAGGACCACACAGCGGGCCCAGGTCCACTCCGTTCTTCATGTAGTACTTCTCCAGCTTCGCCAAGATGTGTTTCCCATACGTGTACTTCCTCAGAGTGGAGATGTGCGGCCGGATCTGAGCGGGAGGTTGGAGAGACAAAGCCATGAGTAAACACAATTGCATATTTTTTTTTACCCCATTTCCACCCCCCAATTTCACAATGTCCACGAGAAGATGGCCGTGCCTTATCACAGTAAATTCACGGGAGGTTTGGGAGGGTCAAAGACTGAGATGTCAGTAAACCTTCCGTTCTCATCACACTGCTCACTCAACAAAGATGGATTCGCCGGTACACATGCACTGGAGGAGAACGCATTCCTTAGCCATAAATCAGTACTGTGCTAGCAGGTGGTCGACCGACCAAAAGGAGGTGGTAGAACGCAACGCCAGATAGGCCATCCGGTCTGCCAACTCACCTGGCAGGACTTAAAATGTTTGTCACACACACACACACACACACACACACACACACACAC
>JACXGM010014838.1:0-21770 GCA_016801145.1 Umbra pygmaea | reverse complement strand
AACACTGTGCATGGTAATAAGGGCCCACTAACGAAGAGCCAGACCCCTTGTCGCTCTAAAGCGATTAGATGTGCCGTGTTGTTGATCAGAGCATTAGGGATGAACTGTGTTTCTCAGGTGGCTCGCTGTCGTGTTTAACTGCCTCTATTTCTGGCTGAGCCAAGACCTAGGATCGCCTGCGTCTCTCTTTCCATCACTCTCTCTTCCCATCTCTCTCTCAACTCTCTCCCCCATATTTTTCTCTCTGTCTGTCTGACTCTCTCCCTCTCTCTCTCCGTCTGCCCACACCCCCCAACCCCTTTCACCAGCATCAATCTGATTCTGGCGTAGGAATGTGCCGTTTGGCAAGCGCCTGGCTATAAATAAAGAGGAGCCTGCACAAAAGAATGTGTTAATTACTAATTAAAAGGCCCAGACCATGCCACACACATACACACCGACACACACGTACACACATGTATGCACACACACACACATACACACAAGTAAAAGCGTCAACTCTGAGCCAGAGACTGAGCCTCATTATTAGGCCGTCTCATACAAATAAGAGAAATCAAACACTCTAATCAGAAGAACCATTATCAGTGTTTTCCCTCTCCGCCCGTTGTGGAAATCCCTCTTATGATGAGATGCCAACGGGTTAAGAAGTTGCCCCAGCAGATAACTTAGAAGGAAGTACAGCCCACCCTCCCTCAACGCATACACACGCGTGTACCCGCACACACGTACTGTACACACAGGGACCTGCCCTAATTGACACAAGCATTATGGACTGATGTTAGCTCAGTAACTCATCAGACACATGTTTCCTACTCATCTCTATCAAAGTACAGAAAAAAATAATGGATTTGTTCTCAACTCCTACGAAATATCCCCTCCACTCACCTTTATTTCACCTTTACTCCACTTTTCAGATATGTTTAAAGAATGAAGATAATCTGTATACAAAACATATGGGACATTTCTCCACTGAAGCCTGTTGATGTGGGAGGAAATGAATTGTCAGACGAAGGGTCCCTCTTTCCTCAATGTCAGCTCAGCCATGAGCAAAACACACCGCGGCTATTTCTATGTATCTATCTATTAATCTATTTCTCTGTATCTATCTATTTCTATGTATCCATCCCCCCCAAAATTATATTTTCATAACATGAAATAACAATGCGGAGTTTTCACCCGGTAATAGGGAGGAAAACATGGAGAGCAGGAAAAAATGGAGGATTAAACTTTAAGCGGATGGTGACGGCAAGCTGAAATTTAAGGTGTCTATTAAAACTCGTCTTTAGAGGGAAAACGGGTAAGGGGGGTGAAAGCAGAATGAAATAATAGATTTGCGCAGAGGGCTTGCGTTTGCTAGCTGGCACCTCGGTTGGCGCCTGAGCTGCAAACTTTGCGGGCTCATCATTAAAGCTGGCATGTGCAGGTTCTCTGGGAGGCGCTGAGAGTAATGCGAACTTCTGCAGCTGTCCCAGATGCCTGTCTCCTGAGCCCTCTTTCACTGATGTTAAAGGAAATCTTTATTGTCAGTCACATATACTATTCACTTTGTTCACCTGCACTGACAATACTAGGCTGGGAGAGGGAGAGTGTGTGTGTGAGGTGTGTTTGAGGTGTGTGTGTACGTGCACATGTGCGCTTGTGCATATACTGTATGTCTAACTACCTACAGTAGCCGGCTTCAGTTTTATTTATTTTTCTCCTTCTTCCTCAACCACCAACACTGGCATTGGTGAGTTTCTAAAACCTCCCTCATTAGTTGAAATCTGTTTGAAATCTGGAAGTGAGAGGCTGATAACGAAGTGGGGCAGGCGCTAGCCCCCTTTTACCGCCTGACAGGTGGATGGGGGGGTGCTGTTTGATTTGAGGGTGAGCGAGACGGAGGGGGCTAGGTACTGAGCGGAGATGTGGATGTGAGGCAGTGGGTGAGTGTTGGAAGGAGGTAAGTCAGTGGTGGATGTAGTGGGGGGGTGGCGGTGTGCACTAACAGTGTTCATTGTCACAGAGCATCTCCCTGTGAGAACCTCCCTCCTCTCTTCTGTCCATTACTCCTCCCTCCTCCCTCTCCTATCTACTCCTCCAATACCTCCTCTTGCTTCCTGTGTGGGGCGAGGGATGACAGTGACAGTTATAATGTATTATTAATCCTCCCAGCCCCTGAATTTACCACCACTGTTCATTATACCTGATTGGGCCTCTAATGGGTTGGATGATTTGAGGGCCAAGCTGGGGCTGGATCGCCTGTGCCAGGCAGCAGAGTGTCTGATCTTCTGGGTGTAATGGGGAGAAAGGGACTACTGTCTGGACGTGATCTAGGTGGTAAAGTTGAGTGGGCGGAGCAGCTAACTAAATCTACTCAAACTGCTGTCTTATATGCACTTGATCAGATTGATTTGTTGCTACAATACTTACTGAACTCATTTTTTTATCCACCTACTATTTTCTCTGAAGTAGATATTTGCAATAATCAAGCTGTTTTATAATTGCACAGTGAAACACAGTATGCCATTTATGGAAGTAAATGTAATCCCAACACGCTGAAGAGATTGAGGACCGGTGACTGACATGGTGACTATGTGACGAACTCCTCAGGATAATTCCAATGATGTGCTGAAGGTAGCTCGCTCAGTGTCGTCGCTTGTTTATGGAAATGTGGCTCTCTAAATCCCTTCGGATGAGGGGCGAGATGCTGAGGTGACGAGCTGGAAAGTCTGTCTAACCCTCCACCCACCCCCAAACTCCGCTACAGACACACACAATCTCTCTTCGTCTCGTGACCCCAGACACCAGCAGAGATAATGCTGGTCATGTGACCTAGGTGCCACAGCGGTAAGCAGAATGATAGAGACTGATTTAGACTCCTAATCACACCTCACATATTGAAACTTTAGTTTAGCATCTTCTTTCTTATCTGACAATGTTATTTCCCTCTTCTCCTCTGTCTCTTTTTTCAACTGGGAAAGATAAGAGTTTATGCTCAGTAGGACTGATTATCTCCCAAAATAAACAAATATAGACAGCCATGTCGATCAAACTGGGTAAGGAACTCTGGCAGGTTATTTTAGATCCTGACTTAAGAGGTGTAACTTAGAGAAAAAAAATCTGCCACTAGCAGTATAGTTCACTTTGCACATTAGTATAACTTCAAAATGTGATATTAAACTATTTGCCAATGCACATGACTATGATTAAGGATTACCTTCATAGACAATAAAATAGCAAATATGAGACACCAATGGTAAGTTAATGCTATGTTTACTTAAATTACTTATACAGAACTATGCTAACAATATATTGCATGCTCACATTCTAGTCCAAACCTATGTTTTTTTCTAGTTTTTTTCTTATTTCTAGAAAAGATGGGTCAAATTTGTTGTTACAGATAATATCAATACCTTTCAAACCTCACCTGTCAAAGATAATGCATTGAGGATTTTTCTGAAATGTGTTATGAGTTAGAAAATATTGAGGGACATTACATCATTCATTCATACTGAATATTTCCTGGCCTCTGATATGTTTTGCTGCATTATGGACTAAGCCCTTTAATTCAAACTACAGGTTACAAGTTTGGCAAAATGTTGATTCTGTGTTCAACTTAGCATTTTTATTAAAGATTTACAAGTTGTCTTTGCATTTTTTTGATTCTGGAGTTCTGTTTGATGCAACTGGGTTTTTGTTTAAAATTGTATTGCCTGCCCCGCCACATATTCTTGCAACACTGGGTCACGTTTATGGTGATGTTGTCCTTAAAACGGCCCCAGGACGAGTGGAAGCAAAACAGTCCAATCACATCAAAATCACTCACACAAAAAAAACTTAAAACTCTGGATGTTCCTTTAGTGGTTCCTCTAATAAAATTTTGAAGCAACTCCTAAAACCTGGACATCTTTAAAGGGCTCTTCAGTAAACCTGTTCTTTTTTACAAGTGTAACACAAAATTATTCCAATAATTTCCCTGTCCATTTATTTGACAGCCAAAGCCAAATTCAGTAAACCAATTTCAGTAAACTCTCAGCAGACTCCTATTTCCAAGATTCCCACCATTTTAAGTTGATGTGCCTGTAATCTTCAGCCAGAATGATATTGTTGTGCACGGTAATGGTCTGTTAAATGAATCAGGTCTATGTAGGGTGAAAGTTTGTGAATCCAAGAAAAATGAAATTTCACAATTAATTAACAAAAAGTACACACAAAGGTCAGTAATATCTGTTGTTGAGGTGTTTTTAAATACATAGTAGTTCATATATAATGAACTAATATTTATATGTCACACTCACAACGCACGTGTTGTGGCATTGCTGCAGGTGTAATTGCAGTTGTTGGATTGATGGAGACAGAAACAATGAGGTGTGTTCGAGATGTATAATGAACACTAAATAATACGATTACCAATATGTACGGATCTTGAGGCACTGACTGAACATGTATATAATGCTGCACAATGAATATACACTGCTTACGCGGCATAGACGTGATAACAAATGTTATTGTAAAAATGTACAATATACATACTTATAATTCAGAGTGTTTGTCAATTCCAGTTACATAACGGGTAATCCAACAAGACACAAGTTCGACTCCCAAGTGTTAATCACAATAATGCGCATCACTTTCTGGGGCAGTTCAGCCTATATCAGCGTGCCTGATTACTAAACACCAACAGGTGAGGCTAATCACCTACTCACTCTCTCTCATGTGTAATCATCTACCCTATAACCGGCTATCCAGACTCGTGCTCAGTAAGTGATGCGCAAAACACAAATACAATACACAATGGAAAACCAAACAACATACAATATAAAATCATAAATACATATAACCAGTATGTATTTATATATAACCAGTCCAACATATAACCAGTCCAACATAGTTCCTGCCACAACTGCCCTATCAAGTCCTGGCTGTCATGACATATACTGTGTGTTTATATATATATATATATAGCAGTTGTGGCAGGAACATATATAAAATGTCATATATGTCATATATAAAATGTCATATATGTCATATATAAAATGTCATATATGTCATATATAAAATGTCATATATGTCATATATAAAATGTCATAAACATATATAAAATGTCATATATAAAAGGAACATATATAAAATGTCAAACCCATTACTGGTGCGAGATCTATTAAATTTTCATGTCACCTGACCAGAACACAGGTTCCAAAATACGTTGCAAATAAATGTGAACTTGACTGTATGTAAAGTATATAAACAATGAAGGGTACAGATACCCATATATAATATCTGTAATTATTTAGTGTGAGATAAATAGTTCCAAAATAAATGTAATGAGGCTTTGCATGCTAAATTACCCACATTTATTGTTGGAATGGAGTGGGTGTAATGTTACAAAAGTATTTAGTTATATACCAGTTATGAAGTTAGCATTACTAGTTGTACTTCACAGCATGTTTTATTAGTTACCAAAAGTCATAACACATTATGTGTATTATTAGACATTATATAAGAGTCTTAAAGAATGCGTTCATAAACATATTTAGCATTACATTGTGGCTAAATGTTTACTCATTTTAGCCAATTATATTTTTCCCTCATCTTCTCTCATTAATTCTGAAACAAAAAAAGATGACAAGGTCACATTCAGATCGTTTTGTAAAGGGTTCAAAGGTTGTTGTTTTTTTCCTTAGGGTTTGGATGCTAAAGGAAAAGCAATTTTGAAATCAATTAAAATCCAGGTAAACAGTTGGCCCACTGATACACAATGTTAATTATCTGTGATTCCAGGTTGATATTGGAGTAGTGTGTGTATGGTGATGCCAAAGCAGAAAAACATATTTAAAAAAAATAACAGAATATAAAGACAAGTATATTTTTTTATAGTTTTTGCGCTTTGTCAAATATATTATGGTAATGTGCTTTCCCTAAGATAAAAACCCTGCTACAGTACTGTCTGATATCACATCTGTTTCCTCACAAAATAAATGTACTGGTTTATAGGAAGATTCTATGCATTTCAATCCAATTCTACATTACTCTCCAGATATACTGTATATGAAAGAGTTGCTGGTGGCCTATCTGCAAGTGTCACTAGAAAAAGCCGAATGTTCCCTCCATGTCTCCTACTTGTCAGCTACACGCAAAGACTGGTTGACTTGCTTTCAGCAATGGTTCACATTTATTGAAACCTGACCCACTGGTTTGCATCCCAAATGGCAGCCTATTCTCCCTGCAGTGCGCTACACAGAGTTATACAGGGAATAAGGTGCAATTTGGCATACATCTGTTGGTTTATTTTCTTTCAATGCTGACCTTTCACTGAGCTAGCAGGCTCATTTTTTTATTCAATGGCCAAGAGTCAGAACATGTCACTTCATTCAAACCGGAATGAATACAGGTATGTATGGCACAATCGGTTGGCTTTAAATGGTCTCGTCGGTGTTCTAAGGGCTATAAAATAGCGTGGGTTGGAGAGTGTGAAATGAGTATGAAGGGTATGTAATAGCTATAGTAGGATTGGAACATGCAGTGGTTAGCCACCAGGTTGTTGTTAGGATTCTGTGAGGAACATCTGCATTGAGTGACTGTTGAGAACATTCCATTGTCAGAGAGCCAGAGGGTGGAAGAAACCCACTTTAAAGGTGACCTGATGTGGGCCAATACTTGCTGCTAGCAGCAGTCAGTTCTCCACAGAGATTCAGCTATCAAGACTAAATGTTTGAAAAGCTTCCAAAGCGAGCTTCAACAAGGTGACACGCAGGGGATATTCCATAAACCTTAATTCATGTTGCTTCGTTTGAGATGTCTGGGTAAAGAGGAGTGGATTTGCTATGAGAAGTAGAAAGACCTGACAAGTACATTGACAATATTCTTTCGTTTTTTGTACTGCCATTGTCAAAATGGTTTCTTAATTTTTCTTGTCGGCTTAAGATTTATTATAATTGAAAAGAAACTGCTTGGGATCTCAACATATAACTTTTGAAAAACCTTTTTTTGTTCAACTGAATCAGTTTTACTGTGATGTATTGCTCTACTCTTCAAGAGATATGACTGTAATAGATGGTATTACCTCAGGCTAATGCAAAAGACAGGACTGGAGATTTAGACAGCCTGACGGTTTCAGAAATGTGTGTCTACACAATAAAGCATTGCTCCTTTGCCAGTGGGCACTGAAACATTCAAACCAAAATTCACTTCAGAAAAACTGTCTCGCTACATAGAAGCAGTCTTTATTGAAGGCACACATTTTTGTATTGCCTATTCAGTAGAAATAAACTACATTCGGACACTTTATACTTTAATAACAATATAACTTATTATGATTTCTCGTAGTGCTTACAGATTTACCTGAGTACCAGTCTCTATAGATTTAATTCTCTGTACTCACCTAGATATGGCTGGTGAATACTAGCGGTACTTCACAACCTCCCCATTTCTAAAAAAGTAAGAAAAAAAACAGAAAAACAAACCAAGGAATAGTAAGATGAGCAAGAAGTGATTGAGCTTAAAAGACAATGATAATTAAATTGTAATGGCCCCCATCTTGAGGAAAATATGTTTCAATTTATTTGTAATTCTAAACATTTTTGCCATAGGCGATGAGAACATTTTTGCAATTTTAGAATTAATTTCACCCAAGTCTATTAATTTTACCATAGGGCAGACATAATAAATCTGCAGCTTTACATTAACTTTTTAGTGCAATTCTACACATTTTGCCAATAGGTGAAGAGAGTTTGTGCTGTTTTTAAAATAATTTTGGCAAATGCTATGCTAATACGGTATCTACCGGTAAGTGTGAAATACTAACAAAATCACTGAGAAAGTCAGTTACCTAGGTATGTGCCCTTGTGGGAGTCAGTATTCAGCCATGGTTAACACAAGATTAGATAGCTGACCAAGGACTGTCTATGTTTTTATGGAATTTCATGCATTAGCTGAATAAGCCTCTATCAAATTACTTAGGCCTATATAAATTGTATATGGTTAACATGTTCTAATTATTTTGCCATTAAAGGATCATTTAGAAAGCTATAGTGTTGATGCACTTGGAATTGCAGTACTGAAAAAAATCTCCCCTCAAAAATCTCACTCCAACAGGGGACTTCTTTGTTAAAGCCCATTCAAATTGTTCACACCCTCCTAAGCCTTAGCCACACCAATTTTTGCCAGGTGATTCACTCAATCTGACTCTCAAGCCAAAAAACACAGTAAACTTAAAGTGTATTATTTTACTACTATTTAATAGTAATATTGTCGTAGTTTAAGCTATCCATGCTCTGCTTTCCGCAGTGCTGAATTGTGGAGGAGAAACAGTGACAAATGTGAGGAGACTTGGAAAAATGAACGTGTTTTATAATAACACAAAACACTAAAATAAAAGAAAACTGCTTCATGGGGTGAAAATGCAATAATATAATATCTTCTCAACATAAATCATACACACACACAGATGACAATAAATCAATGACAGACAGCTACACAACATTAAGGCAGAACTTAAATACAGAATTAACAATTGAGTGCAGCTGGGTAAGTAAATAAATAAAACGATTGGTTAACATAAAATCATGTGACGGGTCATGTGAACAGGGAGCAGTCATTTGAACTCTCTCCTCGCCGCTGTAGCAAGAAAGAGGGGCTGGAGGCCCCCGGGGGTAGAGACCGAAACCTCCACTCTAGCCATTGAAGGAGCCCCAGCAGCAGGGGCAGAGCTGGTGTTGACAGGCTGTGGCGTAGGGGGTGGTTACCCCGCCTGTTGGCTGCACGTGACAGTGTGGCCAGCACTGGACGAGGAGTGGGGGGTCCAACCTATCCTCGGGCATAGGGGTTTGGTCCCCTGGATGATGTGCAGCACAGTGTTCCTTTGGCATGGGTCTTGTAGGCGGGGCCTCCAACGTGTTCTTCTTCTCCTCCGGACTCCTCACAGAGGGTGGGGCTACAGGTACTGACGGTGAGTGCTTTACAGGCTCAGGCCCGGAGGACTCCTTAGATGACACATGGGAGAGGAGCGGAGATGGCGGGCATGCTAAAGGTGATGTATGTCCACCAGGGGGGCTGCTGGGAGGACTCTGGTTGTTCTGGACCATTGAGAGGAGGGTCCCACTTGTTGACCAGCACACCCAACTTCCTGGTTCCTTGTGCTCCCCCCAAAAAATTATTGGAAGCACCACGGTGGCTGTTGGAGGTTTCACAGTACATTGGGGGGGGAGGGGGTAGCCTGTCGTGGGTGTTGTTCCTCCCTCTGTGGCCCATAAGCACCTATCTTCAACCTGCCAAGCCTACCTAACACCCAGTTGGGGAACCCATGTTGGAAGCTATGTTGGGGAACATAGCTGTTGGGATAGTGTACATAGCCGTTCAGCTCTCTGATGCTGTCGAGGGTGGCACAGATTGCCTTGTCTAACTCCTGTATTTAGTATAAGAACCTACCAGGTTGTAGTAGGCTTCTCTCTCTCATGCTGGTCAACTGCGCCTCTTTTGTCCTCGCTGTCTCCTTTGGGTACGGTCGGTCATTCTGTCATAATTTAAGCTATCCATTCTCTGCTTTCCGCAGTGCTGAAGTGTGGAGGAGAAACTGAGAATAGTGCAAGGAGAATGGAATAATAAACGTGTTTTAATGACACAAAATCACTTTATAAAAGAAAACTGCTTTAAAAATGCATTAATAATATCTTCCCTACATCAATCACACACACGGACAACAATAAATCAATGACCGATAGCTACACAACATTAAGGCGGAACTTAAATACAGAAATAATTTCCAAGTGAGTGCAGCTGGGTGAGTAATGAAATGAAATGATTGGTTATCAGAAAGTCATGTGACTAGATCTTACCTGATTATTTTATCCTTTAGTGTACTTCTAAATCATCATCTTCTAAACATGACTGCATTTATGACTAACAAACAGGCACAAACATTTATTTCTTATTTAATAACAATTAATACCATCAAAACAAGACTGTCTTGTTTACCAGGTAGGTCTTTATTTACTGAAACTATACCCATCTAGCATTGGGGAACCGTCAGGTCCCTCTTCATCCTCAGAGAAGGGATAATACAAATAATAATATTCAGCTATGTAAGTATTTCATAATATAATTTTATTATATAATTAGTTTTGTTATTGATTTGATCATTTTTGTTGTATTCATAATGGTCTTCCTGTTAAGTTTCCTCAATTTGTGTTGAATAGAGAAGGGATAATACACAGGAGAAGAATATGCAATCAGAATATTTCTTTTTTGTTCTCTGGGTAGACAAAACCTAGCTAGGCTGTAAGATGTTTTAAGAAGGCAATTTCCTACATCAATGCCATTCATTTCAATTAGAGCAGCATTTTGGAATGAATGTAGAATCAACCAATCACAATTTGACCTGAAATTAGATGGAATGTTTAGGAGAAGCATTACGCCCTACAGATGGCCAAAATCCACGTCATTAACTGGAGTGAATACTGTAGATAACCTTTGCCTTCAGGGTCTGTGTGGTGTAGTGGGCTATGTAGCTGCATGCAGGACAGTCTATGTCTCGATGGTCATAGGTTCGAGCCTGACCACGGGTTCTCTGACTGTTCCCGGGCTTCCTGCACGAGGCAGTGCAAAATTGTCATAGGGTTAGATAAATCAGATTATCCATCGTACCACGTCTCTCTCCATTGACTACTTGTGTTCAGATGAAGTGTCTGTAAATTAATTTACAGAGGTATAGTTGGTGAACGCAATCATCCCGTACATGATCTTACTAAAGGCTTCGTTGTTGTATGAACAGTGCAAAAAGAACCGGCGGCTCGGGCGACATGTGGTTGGATGAACCATGTGCATGCCCCTTGTCATCACACAGATCTGTACAAGGAGTTGTGGAGCTGCTGACAAGGCAGGATTAGAGAGGGAATTGGGAAGTGAAGAAAATTTGGAAAAATCACAAAAAAGATAACCTGTGCCTTGTTTGCACTTGGCAGTTAAGTAACAACGATGCTCCAGCAGATATTTTCAAAGGTTTTTGGCTAAGTTGTCAACATCTGCCATGTAGAATAGGAACTTTTAACAAGAATTTACATTTTAAATTATCATCATTTCGTAAGTGTGAGTTCCTTTTTGCAGCTAGCTTGCTGTTATTGTAGGTGTATTTGAATTTGTGAGCTGAAGTTGATAAAGTTAACCTCATCACCAAGCTTTAACTTTGCAATAGGAATTAACACATGTAGGTAATGTATAATGAATGTATGAGACACAGCCCTGCCAACTCTCATGCATTGGCCGTGAGACACACGCATTTGATTGGTTTCACAGGGTGTAAAACCAGTCAAATGCATGAGAGTTGGCAGCCCTGGAGACGGGACACCATGAACACCATTGCTTAACGACAACTCTTTACTCAACCCCAAAACCCCGGAAACCCTTACATTGCATTATGGGTACTGTAGTCTACCACTACACCTCCTCTTTTTTGCTCAGCACTAGACTTTTAAACATAAGCCATACTTTAAACTTAACTTTGTAGGCTTCTTTTCATTAATTCATTTTTTTATTTGTTTAAATACTTAGGAACAGTATTTCCTGTTAGATATAAACTTTACACCTTCACATGAACTTTTAACTCATAAATCAAGTCTCTCAGGAACCTTTGAAACACTGCCTGCCCTAGTGACTGTCAGTTGTTCAGGAGGGCAGAGATACGCGGCCACCATACTGATTCCTGGGCTCTGGCGTGGCACTTGGAGATGCCTTGATGACCTTCATGGAGTTTATTCATTATGTCTGCTCCGAGTACCTGAGGAATAACGAGTCTCTCTACTTTCATGAGAAGGCCTCCTGCAAGATGCAGCTCCATTCCGGCCTGTCATCAGTGTGCCATGTCTGGTATCAGTCCACGTTCCTCTGGCCACTGTGTTAGACAGTAGCGTGCCACTGTTTTTCATATTTCATCCGTGTGTTGCCTATGTTTGATTTCCTCCAACTGCTTGTCTGTAGCAGGGAGTGAAGACACAATGGCATCCACAAACACCTGGACCTCTTTCTCCAGTTGTAGGTCATCAGAGGACGGCATGTCTGGAGCTCTTGACAATGTGTCTGCAGTGATGAGGCTTTTACCTGGGACATGGACAATGTCATGGTCGTATCTCAAGAGTCTCAGACAAAACATCAGAACCCTGGGTGGCAGATCAACCAAACCTCTAGTGTTCAACAGTGTACCAGTGTGAAGTGTATACCCATATAAGAGGTTAGTCTTTTACACGCCAACATTACTGCTAGAGCCTCTTCCTCGATCTGTGCATAGCGTTTCTCTGTGTCCATCAGCCCTCATGAGATGTACATCACCGGCTTACCAGGAGTCATCAGTCTGTTTCTGTGTGAGAACAGCCCCTATGCTGTACCCTGATGCATCTTCTGCTACTTTTGTTTCTGCCGTGTTTGAATACTAAGCAAGTGCTTTTTGTGAGCTTCAGCTCTTTCAGCTTTTGAAATGCTCTCTGTTGAGGAACACCCCAGACCCACAATTTTTTCTCTCTCAGTAGGTCATTTAGTGGGGTGGTGAAGGTGGCCGACTGTGGCACAAACCTGGGCAGATAGTTTGCCATGCCCATTAGGTGCCGCACATCTTCCACGCATGTCGGCTTGGCTTTTGCCATTACTTTTTGACCAACAAATATGATGTCCTCTTTAACAAACCCGAACTCCTCATTTAGAGTGAGGCCTTCTTCTAGCATTTTCTGGAGCACACGATGTAGTCGTTGGTCATGTTCCTGTCTGTTCCGTCCATACACCAACACGTCATCTGCATGATATATCACACCCTCAAAAATGTCAAACATTTGCGACATCCGTCTTTAAAAATGTTCCGGAGCCGATGCGATGCCAAAGGGGAATTGGTTGAGGAGGTATCTACCGAAAGGAGTGATGAATGTTATGAGGGTTAGTTTTTTTCAATTTTGTGAACACTTTTGCAACTGACATCATTACAAGCGTTTGGTCAACAGCTGTTAGAATGTGATGTTCTCTCGTCACAGCTGCATTGAGTGGTATGAGATCTACACAGTTGTTTTGGAACAACCACCATCCCTGAACACTAGGCTGTTGGTTCAGCTTCTTTTCTGGTGACGCCCATGTTTTCCATTCTAGTTAGTTATGTACTTTTTTCTCAGGTTAGATGAACTCGTCTGGGTGTAGAGGGCATAGTGTGTAGCCCCCTGGAACACAGAGCTGGATAAGCTGTCTTGAAGTCAGTCTCAGTCTGTGTCACAGTCACTTCATCAACCCTGTGTATTAGTCCCATTGCTACTATTGCTGGTAAGCCCAATAGTGATTGTGTCAGCCCTGCCGCAACATACACATCTTGATTAGTAGAGCGCCCCTTTGCCATCATTTTGCTCTGGAAGCACCCTTTTACATTCTGTGGATTGCGACCTGGTCCAAATCGTCTTTTAAGTGATCTTCCCAGCTTATCATCTTGCTCTGGATTGAAGACACTTTCTGGTATGGATGTGACATCTGCTCCCGTATCTAGCTTGAAATTAATTTCTTCTCCATTCAGATTGACTTTTTCAATCTATGCTGTCTTGTGTGACAGTGTGTACAGCCTGACCAACACGGCAGACTATCGCATAATGTCCTTTTTTTTGTGACACTTTTGACATTCAACGTCTTTAGCAGGACAATCTTTCCATGCATGTTTGCATCCTTTTCCACATCGGCCACACTCTTTTTCACAATGAGCGTCTGATCTTTGTCCTTTGTTTATCTTTTGTCCAGTGTACTGGAACTTTTTCCTTCTTTCATGTGTGTTTTAATGGTGTCCACATTCATTTTGGGATCTCCTCCCACTGCATTGTTGTGCAGTATTGTCTGTTGTCTCTTAATAGTCTCGCTTTGTCTCACTTTCTGTACTGCCTTTGCTAAGGTTAATTCTGAGTCCATTAGTAGCTGTTCTAACAACCTGCTGTCTTTTATTCCAACCACAATTTGGTCTCTCATGAGTTCTTCTTTAAGAACTCCATGCTAACATGTGCCCTCATGTGATTAACGCTTCTGCACTCTCTAGCTCTTGTTGACATCTCATGTTAAACTTGTCTCTTTCAAAAATTACATTGTGTTTGCCTACATAATGCTGTTCAAATGCAGTTTTAACAGCATCATTTTTTTTGTCAGCCAATGGCAAACTCCCTAAATAGCATCTGCTGCAGCTCCCAGTGTATATAGGAGTGAATTCACCTGATATTTGTTGGGTTTGTCCTTTAATCCTGATGCGACACAAAATTTCTCGAATCGTCTGATCCATCTTGGCCAGTCAGATGGATTTGAGAAATAAAATGGCTCTGGGTGTGATATTTGTACAGCTGCCACTGCCATTATGTCTCTTCCCCCGTTGTTTTACGTTCAGGAAAAACTTTTTTTTTTCCCTGTGTGTGTGTGTCTCCCATCAGACCCCTCACAGACACAAATGGGCTCGCTGGCTTTTTCCACATTTGTGAGCATTCACCGTTACTGTACTTATTTTCGCTAATAAACTGCTCCCCATTTATCTACTCACAGAGAGAAACTTCCGTAGCTTGTAGCAGAGTTGAGTACGGAGACCTTGAGTTCTTTATCTCCTTCTGACACCATGTAAAATGAATGTATGAGACGGGACACCATGGGTTAACTTAACGACAAATCTTTTTTCAACCCCAAAATCCCCGGAAACCCTTACATTGCATTACAGGCAATGCAGTCTCTACCGCTACAGGTAGAACATTTTGGTTTGGAAATGTGTTTGTAGTGTCACAATTGGGACTACAGGTTTACAGTTATCACATCAAGTAAATAAAGTTTTCTGTTTATGTACTTATTCATTGAGATCAGCCAGGGAGATAAAATGTTTTATTACTCAGCATACTTAGAGTGTATTTGGTAAATCTCTCGTTGAGAATATTTTTTACATCCTTTGTACCGGTGTGTCTGCATAATGGGCTGGTTGGTCTAGCTGCGAAGAGCACAGGTCAGAGAATGTGAGAGAAGTTAAACTGTATTTCTTCTCAATGCTGCTGACTTGTTATTATTGTCAGGATGATGCAGAATTTGTTTGGGCCGGATCGGTTCAGTTGCATTGGAGTGCCCGGAAACATCCGGGAATCTTGCCGGCACGTTACTCGTTACAATTGGATCTGTGGCATGTCCTTGGTTTGAATGTTGCATGTCATATCTCCAGTGCTATGTTATTGGGCAGTTCTCACTTGTGATATTGGGGCTATTACACGCATGTGTGATTGCTGTCTCTTGTCCATGTGACACAGGTTTATTAACCTCAGTGTAAACTCTGTGCCCTGGCTCGGTGATGCTGTTGCTGTCACGATTCAAGATAAGGAGGCAGACGCGTCTTCAAAGAACATTATTTATTTCAAACACTGGGAAGAACTTGACAAGAACAAAAACATAGAACAAAATGAGAACCAAAACTAACCAATGTATAACACACATGACATGAACAGTAATCACAACACTAAACACATGAACAGACTGTCTAAACATACCACAAGGAACTATAACACAAGATACATTAAATACTTCAAACATATGAATTGAACAGAAGAACAAGAGCAACCACATACCTTGACAAGAATAAAGAACCACACAGGACTAACAAACACTCAGAACCAAATAACATACTAACGAGGGAAGGAGGTGCAGGTGTGGATAAACAACAGAACTGATAGGCTGACAAAAACATGTGACGGGATCATGTGATACAAAGAGCGGGAAACCAAACGAAAACAAAACACATAGGGGAGAAAACACCCTGTAGTGACACAGAACAAGGACAGAGTCTACATCCATTGTGACAGTTGCTATTGTATGCATGCCGGTTTGGTGTGAATACACAGTTTTAATCTCAGGGTTGCATCTTTCCATTTTTTTTTCTTACAAAGTAGTCTCCAGCTTCAACCACAGGGTAAGCATCCGGTTTTGCAAAGTGACGCAAATGAGGAAGTGCCTTAAACCTGCATTCTATCTGAATTCCAACTGAAGGTGATACGTCAGGTTGCAAACGAGCTCGGTTTCGGTAATAGTCTACGATCAACTTCTCACTTGATTATTACCTCAGTAAAACATTTTAATAATGAGTATGTTGTCTCAATCGATAGATTCAAGCCTTCTGCAAGATATAATGATGTTCATTTTTTTAATTATGGTCTTGTTGATTTTAAAATCGGCGATAAAGCAAAGAGGCGTTTAGGCATAGCTATGGCATTCACTTGTACAACAAGACACTCAAATTCTTCCTTATTGGTCATACCTTTTCATTATGCAAGTGTTTTATTTCACTGTTCATTAAATTTTGTTGTATTTTTTTACTTTCTCTGTTTTGGTTTTGCTTGGCGTTTTTTGTTGTATCCCAGGGCATGACCGTAGGGTAGTCTCTGGTCTCAGTTTGTTTTCCCTGTATGAATGAAGGTTCATACATGAAATTATTATTGAGCAGTAGGATGCTGTTTGTTTGTCTGTGGTAACTTGTATCATGTCTGTGCTTGTGCAGTGCTCGGCATGCTTTGTGCTCTGTATTGTGAATTGAGCTATGGTGGTTCCCTGTTTCTTGCATTTAGTGTAATCTTTTCTTCCAATTGCTTATCTCATGTTTTGTTTGAAAGTTAATCTAATGCAGTTTTATTTGGGATGTAGGATAAGGTACCGTACTTTTTGGCTCATGTCATGTTGAAATAGGGGACTCGGTTTCTCTTCTTGTGGAGGCTCTTCAGTAATCTCTTCTATTTCAGGTGTCACTATGTTACTTTCCCTTCAATTGTCCTGGCGGGCTTTAAGTGAACTTTTTAATTATGGTTTATGTCTATGTTTTTGCTAAACACGGGTACACCCCTGGGACATTCAACCACATTTTGAGATTAACATTATTTTTTGTCCATATGCATTCTTTGCTTGTCAATGGACTGTTGATTTTGCTATTCTACTATTGTCTGTATTTTGTAATATTTATGTTGCTGTATTCAACCTCTGCATTCATATGCTGTTAGGACTGGGACGGTTACCGCATTACCGCAGTCATGCAACACCTACCGCGGGTCTGAGCTTGTCACCGTCATAACTGCAAAAAAACTTTGCCTGCAGGTTGTTGACATCAAAAGATGGAGCAAAAATTCGGCCTACACATTTTACTAAAGCAGAAAATACAGGCGCATGAGAAAGCCCCAAAAGCAGGACCTCAGTTTTTAATTGCATGTGCTCAGAACCAGCCATAGCTATATGCAAATACCGTTTGCCTGGCAACACTACAATGCCAGCAACGCAAACTCAGATTTTTGTTTTTCTAAATAATAATTTTAATGCATTACAATAATCATAGTTAATTCATTATAAAGCCAGTGAATTGTAACCAAATGCAATTGTATTGTGTGTAAAGAAACAATAGGAGTGTGTGTGTAACGTCCAGCCCTGGGTGGCCTGTGATATGGACTTCCCTTGTGTTTAGTTATCGGTCTCATGTGTATATGTCTGCCTTTGTTGTTTCTGTGCTATGCTGGTGTTTTGTTTATCTGTTAGTTCAACGTGTCTATTTGAGATACTGCCCTGTGTGTTTTCGATTTCTACCCATGTGTTTTGTTTTGGTTCCTCCCTGCTCCTCCTCCCTCTGTATATGTCACGTTTTCCCCAGTCAACCTATCGTGTCTCACAGCATTGCCTCTGCCCCCAGGTGTTTCCCATTGTCTCTCGTTAGTAGTTGTATTCAGGTTGAGTGTTGGTCTTGTTCCCTGTCGATCAATGTTCCTGTTACGTGTTTCCTGTGGAGTGTTCCTTGCTTATCGTTTTGAATTACATTCAGTTTAGCCCCTCGTGGTAGTGTTTGTTTTGAAGTCCTGTTACAATAAATATACATTGCGTTTGAAGATACCTTCGCATCTGTCTCCTCTATATCGTTTAATTGATGGATACATGTGACAGTGTGATAGCAAAAAATAATTTAACATGTTTTAATAACTTATTATTAAAACAGTAATAAATATGTTGTACACACAATTTGATTGAATATATTATCAGTGTCTTGTGTGACATGATTACATTCACTAGGGTCTATCTTATTAAACAATAAACTAATTTTAACAACACATGAACATGTATGGAGGATCAAGTCTGACAAAATAAGAAATAAATATATAAATAAATAAATGCTCAAAAAATAAATAAGCAAACAATTAATTGCACAATAAATACAGTAAATAAATAAATCTAGGAATTAATTAAATTATACAATTAGACATTAATGTATATATCTCTTTTAATTAGCTTCTTTATTTATTCACCTTTGTAATAATTACCTTATTTATTTTTTGTCCGTTATTATTTTCAACTTTATTTATTTATGACTTATTTTTTAAATGTATGTATTTATGTGTAAATTATAGTATTTTTGTCTGTTTTATTCTTCCTTTGTATTTTTTTACCCTATTTATTAATTCAACGCTATTTATTTCTACCTGTCATATTTACATTTCTGTATGCATTTCTCCCTCATTATGCAAATGAGAAAGGGCTGTGTCTTAGGGGGATAACGTCTGCCCATTGGTTGGTTCGCATTATACTGCATTGGTCGACTCTACATGGCAAAAAAAAGCATTGTTTAGCATTTGCGAATTCGGCAGACAGACGTTTAATTTCCGACCTCTTAATGGAACCTGCCAATAAACTGGAGGAATTAGAACTCTACGTGTGTGATTAACATTGCGAAGATGGTTGAGAAGATGGGCCGCTTCCTCCAAACTATGAAAAACCAGCCTCATCAGGAGCGATCAGAATAAAGTTATAACAACCTCTCTTCCTAGATGCTTCCATAGTAATAAAAATGAATCGATACGAACAAACTAATGTTTGTCACTGTAGAGGCTACTACGAACCAAACCCAATGTTGTGCATTAAAGTTTTTATCCTTTGAGCGGGATAGAAGTCAGACTCGAAACGAGTTGGTGCCAGTCCTGACACTATTTCCGTGTCGTGGTAGCACTGCAAAACGCAACGTGATTCATTCAGGGAATGAAGAATTTGCTGCTTCGGACTTAATATGTCAGGTGATTTTTCCGTACCAAAGCAACATTCGGAGCAGTGGTTCAAATGGAATTGTAGTTATTGGTTTGAAGCACGTCTCGAAACTTCAGTGTCAAACTGCCATTACTACTTATAACCTCATCGGCCGGTAGCATGTAGTTTCGAACGATGCAGTATACTGCTAACCAACCAATAGGCAGACTTTTTCCCCTTAAGACACAGCCCCTTCTCATTTGCATAATAAGGCAGAAATGCATTAAGAAATGTAAATATGACAGGTAGAAATAAATAGCGTTGAAGTAATAAATTGGGTAAAAAAAGGAAGAATAAAACAGACAAATATACACATAAATACATACATTTAAAAAATAAGTCATAAATAAATAAAGTTGAAAATTATAACGGACAATAAATAAATAAGGTAATTTTTACAAAGGTGAATAAATAAAGAAGCTAATTAAAAGAGATATATACATTAATGTCTCATTGTATAATTTAGTTACTGCCTAGATTTATCTATTTACTGTATTTATTGTGTAATTAATTGTATGCTTATTTATTTTTTGAGATTTTATTTATTTATATATTTATTTCTTATTTTGTTAGACTTGGCCCTCCATAAACATAGACCAACTAAGTATCTATGCAATGAATTAACAATGATTATTGTAATGAATTATGAGCGATATTATTTTGAAAAGGTAAATCCGAGTTTGTGTTGCTGGTATAATAAGTAGCTTTTCCGACCAAGTAGTTATAGGAATGTAGTTATAGGAACAGTCCACTTCTAAACAGTCCTACTAACTACTCTCCACCAAAACCGGTTTTGCTATTTGCATTCGCACTGGCCATGTGGCCATAGAAACTGGTAGAAGGGAGTAATGCAAGCACGGCAACAGTATTTATAGCATCGTAACTAGACTTTAGCGTAGCGCCACATACAACAACATTTCACAGTTGAAAGAGTATGGGTAAAACTGGGTGTATGATTGGAGATAAGTGTGTAAATCATCATACGTATGCGGATGATCTGGTTGTTTTCAGCCCAAGTAGTGCTGGGTTCCAACAGCTGCTTACAGTTTGTTTAGGTTACGGGGCTGAAAAAACGACATCCAATACAATTCAAAAAAGAGTGTTGTGTTGATATGTCCTCATAACGGAGTTTGAATGGCAGCGTTTAAAGACAAAGCTGGAGTACTTAACAGAGAAACACAGAAGACAAAGACTCCAGCGTAATATGATGGAAGTAGAAGAGCAGAACGCAACAGGCATTTCCCTCTGACTTCAAAAGTAGCTAAAAAATGTTTGACCATTTGCGCTACAAGCATTCCCTCAGAACATGTGTCCAGTGCTACAGATAACCTTGTTACATCTTTCAGGGCCTCCCTTAAACCTGAAAAATCAACATGCAGTTTTTTTTAGCAAAAACTATGAAGGCTGGGATGTAAAAACATAGCCTAGTCTATATTTAATTTTGTATTTATTTATTTGTAAACTTAATCTTTACTATGTTCAATTGCCTATGTTCAATCAGCCTCTGGTGTGTGCGCGAAAGTCTGTGTGTGTGTGCGCGCTGAGGGAATTTAAAGCGGTATACCGCACTACCGCAGGATTTTCTTGCTTTTCAACCAGGGTAAGAAAATATCCATACCGCCCAAGCCCTATATGCTGTCCTAATGTTGTTATTCCTACCACCCTGTTTTTGTATTATTGTAGTTTTCATAAAGTTCCATCAGGCAGATTTAAGCGTTCAATGCTGCCTCTGTGATTCGAGTGTCTTGTTTGGTGCTCATTATCATCGTCGTCATTGACTTTCTAATTTGTTTGTGCTGCTCATGCGTCGTGGCCACTTGGCACTCTGATAGCTGGCACTTGCACTTGCCATTTCCACGCCTCTAGAGGTGGGCTTATTCCTGTGTCTTGTTTACTTTTGTGTTGCATGTCTTGCTGGTTTTGGGGTTGGGGTGGTCGTAGGTTGTGTAGCTACATGATTTTGTTCTTTTCCCTCATTCTACAGTGTTTTATTAAGCACATTGGTCAGGAAAGCGTGGCATTGGTACTAATGAAGCTGCATTCAGAGTCAGTTTCAGAAGATAAGATCAATCTGCTCTTATATACTCTTTTTTATCTTTTTTCTTCTGATTATGTGAGAGCAATTATGGAAAATTGGAAATAATTTCAATCCATTTATGTGGGATATGGTTTCAGATGTATGATCTACCATACTGTGCTTCATGGGCTTGAGGTGCAGAGATACAGTCAAGCATGCATTTGGTCATAGGTGTTCCCGCTCAAACTGAGCAACATGCCTGAGTGCTTAAATTCGAACATGTTTTTTCTAGAGCTGTGAGTCAGAACTTTAGTACTTGAGACCAGTCTCGGTCTCGAGTCCAGTCTCGAGACAAAATATTGAGAGTCTCAGACTTGTCTCGGACTTGCCTATATTTGTTCTCAGTCTTGACCCGGATAGGGAGGATGTAAGTGGAAAATCTTTCCTATAGTATTAATAAGTGAACGATTATCCAAACGATCTTAGCAAAATAAACAGGCATTGTATTTCTTCTAAAGCAGGGGTGCCCACACTTTTTTGCATGATGATCTACTTTTAAAATGTTCAACTCAATGAGATCTACCAACTTAAAAATAGTTTATAAAAAAACACACTTTAAATGCTTGTTGCTTCTACTGCATGTTTCTCTATGTGGAATTCTTCATCTAGAGAAATGTTAATAAATGTTGATTGTTGATATTCCATTTTAACACTG
>JACXGM010014837.1:0-21705 GCA_016801145.1 Umbra pygmaea | reverse complement strand
AGTTCCTATGCTTCCTGGCTGATGTTTTGGTCACTTTTGAATGCTGGCGGTGCTTTCACTCTAGTGGTAGCATGAGACGGAGTCTACAACCCACACAAGTGGCTCAGGTAGTGCAGCTCATCCAGGATGGCACATCAATGCGAGCTGTGGCAAGAAGGTTTGCTGTGTCTGTCAGCGTAGTGTCCAGAGCATGGAGGCGCTACCAGGAGACAGGCCAATACATAAGGAAATGTGGAGGAGGTCGTAGGAGGGCAACAACCCAGCAGCAGGACCGCTACCTCCACCTTTGTGCAAAGGAGGAACAGGAGGAGCACTGCCAGAGCCCTGCAAAATCATCTCCAGCAGGCCACAAGTGTGCATGTGTCTACTCAAACGGTCAGAAACAGACTCCATGAGGGTGGTAGGAGGGCCCGGCGTCCACAAGTGGGGGTTGTGCTTACAGCCCAACTCCGTGCAGGACGTTTCGTATCTGCCAGAGAACACCAAGATTGGCAAATTCGCCACTGGCACCCTGTGCTCTTCACAGATGAAAGCAGGTTCACACTGAGCACATGTGACAGACGTGACAGAGTCTGGAGACGCCGTGGAGAACGTTCTGCTGCCTGCAACATTCTCCAGCACGACCGGTTTGGTGGTGGGTCAGTAATGGTGTGGGGTGGCATTTCTTTGGGGGGCCGCACAGCACTTCTTGCTGTCTGAAAATGCGTTTCCTCCGAATCCTTCCATTTCCCACATCTTCTAACAGTGCAAGATCAGCAACTGTGCATCATTACGCATTGTGATGGCATGGCTTTTAATAACCATTTGATTGTATCTGATAAGCTACATACGTCGGTATTAATGTACTTGTAAATCGGAAAGAATTCTGCACAAATTGAATTTCTTGCACCTTTCAAAATGGTTAAGACATTCAATGGAACAAATATAAAAATAAAACGAACTAAAGGCATATATATGAACACCATGATTCCGTAGCTATGAAACTATGAAAACAACTATGAAACAACTATACTATGAAAACAACTTACCCCAGTGGACAATGAAGACATCTATCTATCATCTATTTATCTATCTATCAAATCTAATGTATATCTGCTCCGCCTGGACTAATCGACAATAATATGAGTTTTAAACATGATTCTGTTCTGTTTACTGTATTATTTATAAGGATGATTTACATAACATGCCAATATAATTACAGAACATATTTTCGTGTTCTTTTTGCAAATATGTCTTAATTTGCATTTACGTTGACTACAATCTTATTTTATTTTATTTTATTTGTATTTCACCACAGGCTGTTAATTGTGAGAATGGCTTTGTGAAATATTCATATTATTAATGAGAGGCAGTATTTTGATTTTGTTTACACAACGCTCTGCAGTTTCAGAAGGTTTCATGTGTTTCATCAATCTGCCGTCGATGTCGCCATTTATCATTTCACCCAGTTTTGTGCATACGCATGGGTCAGAGTTGTCGTGAAGGACTGCACATTTTCCCGTCAAGTTTGCTCTTTATAAATCCCAATTATTGCGTAGAGAGCGGCGTACGTCTTCTTTTGTGCGCACGCCATGTTTATAAATGAGGGCCCAGGTCTGGGAGGACATCCCTCAGGAGACCATCTGCCAACTCATCAGGAACATGCCCAGGCGTTTTAAGGAGTTCATACGGGCACGTGGAGGCCACACACATGACTGAGCCTCATTTTGACTTGTTTTAAGGACATTACATCGAAATGGATCAGCCTGTAGTGTGGTTCTCCACTTTGATTTTGAGTGTGACTCCATATCCAGACCTCCATTGGTTGATAAATTTGATTTTTATTGATAACTTTTGTGTGATTTTGTTGTCAGCACATTTAACTCTGTCGGTTTTCGGGCCTCGCTTAGCAAATGGTCAATTGATTCCTCTACCTGTACCACTGTTTAAAAAAATAGCGGCGCAACTTGGTGGGCATTATCCTGGTAATTTCTCTGCGTGAGAAATGCAAGGTGTGGCGTGTGAGCGTGTGAACGGGTTGAAATGCGTGTGTCTCACTCCCAATGCATGAGACATGAGAGCCCTGCCGCTGGGTTTGTTTGGGATGCTAGCAGGCCGTCAATATCATAGGCTAGCAAATGTGGACAACATCGGAGGATCACGTCTGCAGGCCAGTCATATTGGATTGGTGGAGCTCGGTGTCGTCAGCGTGAGATCCAGGGCCGGTGGAATGGAGGTACTGTAGCCTTGGCAAGGCCCTTGGTATTAGCATACTTTGTCAGTTAGCCGAGAGGTAGGTCCAGCTCAAGGATAATTGGTACTGAGACAATGGAGCTAGCCGATGTCAGCTACTCGGTTGTAGCTAGTCAGCTGTGAAACTCTGGTGGATGAGATGAATAAAGAATAAAACAGTAAGCAATGCATTGATGGTGCGCTATGCTTTTTGAGTATCCATAGCCTGGAATACTGAAAATCAATGTAATATACAATAATTTTGAAAATGTGTATGTAACACTTGTTGCTGTCCCCCCTTCAACCTGAGGCCCAATATAACATTTTGGTTTTGTGCTTTGATGGTTTAGCCCAAGCCTAAAATCTGAGATGGGAATTTGCACTTTGAAGACATTAAAGTAGAACAAGAGGATTTTGGCTTCAGCACATTATTCAAGGAATTAGACAGCAGGAAGATTACCACCTCCTGGTTGCTGTATTTGATCTAGATCAAGCATGCCATCAACAATGTTTAACAATGATCCTACAGCAAATGCACAACAATTGGGCCCGAGCTCAGAAGTAAGTCTACCAACTACAAGAAAGCATTTGAGGCATAGCACATGCACCACTTGTAAACCTTCAACAACTCCCCTGAGTGTTTGGTAGCGCCCAGCACACACTCTTCCGTGGTATTTAAATTGCTTTTGAGTTTAAGTTGTAATGTACATTTTTCTCAAATATTATTCCATTTTAATCTTGTGTGTTCTAGACCGATCCAGTCAAATCTAAATAATATGTTGATTTTACTATGTAAATTTTACTTATTATGAATGGTTTATTAAGGTTTAACATTGTGCAATTTTACTTTCATCATTTTATATTTATGATACATAAAACAATATAATTGTGAATAATCAAACATTAGGAAGATTATGTGATAAATCAAGATACATTGTAATTGTTTGACAGCATTATTAAATACATTGTATCCAGCTCTGGAAGAAATGCACATTTTCCCTAAATCAGCATCTCTACATGTATGGCAGCCATTCCATTCCAGTGTCTGTTGAATTCAAACACAGGCTGCATGAATATTTGTGCCAGGAGTGGCATAAATTCACCCGACAACAATATGAAAGACTAGTGGAGAACATGCCAAGTTGCATGAAAGCTGTGATTGAAAATCAGGGTTATTCCGCAAAATATAGATTTTTGAGTCAACACAATAGTATTGTGTTGTTAAAAAATGAATATGAACTTATTTTCTTTGCATTATTCGAGGTCTGACAACACTGCATATTTGTTTATTATTTTTACTAGTTTAACAGTCATTTTCTGTAAATAAATGCTCTGAATAAGAATATTTTTTAGGGGAATTTGGGGGAAATATGGTCAGTAGTTTATGGAATTGTGACGAGTACAGGTGTGTAGTGGAGAGAGAGTAGCAAAGGACTCACAAAAGCAAATGGTGTTTAACATCATAGAAAGTACAGTTCTCCAAACCGAAGAACCTTGATGGAGCACCTGTCTCTGTAGAGGAGGTCTCTGCCTGACTATGGCGTGGGGGCAGACCCCCAGTTTTTGACTCGGAAGGCGGAGCCACGGGCACAGACACAGAGGGCGGAGCCACGGGCACGGAGAGAAGAGCCACTGGCCCAGGCGTGGTGGGCGGAGTCGCGGCCACGGGTGTGGAGAACGGAAGGAAGGGCCACCACGGCGACGGCTGTGACGGGCTGGCCAGAAGAGTAGGCTCCCACAGGTCTACCAGCAGACCTGTCTACCTGGGATGTGGAACAGTTGGAGATGACACTGCCAGCTGGTTAGGAGGGTGCTATCTGGCTAGATCACCCATTGTAGGGTGTGCCACTAGCCAGCTAGAGTCTGTGACAGATGGGTGAATGTCATTGTACCCTTCACCTGCCACATCTTTTTCCTCTGAGGAATACTGGTTTTAGTCAGTGTTCTCTGGGACCAGGTTAAATCCGTCCAGGGCAGCCCAGTCTACATACCCGTCACTGATATAATCCTCCTTCATCATTGCTGAGCACCACGCCAGAGCCACCTTAAGAGTGTTTCCTCCTGCCTTCTGCCAAGCCATGCTGCTCCTCCCTGTAGCAGTAATCTCCCTAGCAGGAAGAGCTCACGTTTGTATAGAGGGCACAGCACCGGCAGTCACCCCGACACACAGTACACTGGATTCGCTCTCTCACCAGATCTGCTCGTAGCCCCTCCAAAAAACTGGTGGGAGGAATTGAGGGCTCCGTACCCTGCTTGCGCTACCCCGATGGAGAGGGAGTAGCGAGGACAGCATTTGGATGACTGGAGGCGTTCCAGCTGGTCCATATTGAACGCCTGCACTTCATCGCTGACATCCTGGCTGGTAGGATGCCCAGCCCGTTCATTGTGCTGCTCTTCTCTTTTGCTGTCTCTTCTTACCTCGGCTGGTCATTCTTTGACGGGTGCTGGTGTGTAGTGGAGAAACAAGACAGTAGTGAAGAAGTAACAAAAGTAAACTGTGTTTTAATTATGAAATACTTGATTGAATCAAAACAGCCTTGATTCGCAAAATGTATACAAAATCACAATGAACAATACTGACTTAATTACAAGCAACAATGAATGACAGTACACTCACAAACACAATTAAATACAATTAAAACACATATATTTGGATAAGTGGATTCAGCTGTGACATGTGAACGGGATCAGTACTGTATACCATAATTATAGATATGCCATATATTATACAGTATGTCACACCTAGATAAACCATTGAAACTGGGGACTTATGCCTTTCAATCCCCAATTATGAAGATAAAGATACTGCATATGTATAATGTATACGTGAATACTCTCTGATGAAGATCAACCCTCTGATAAATTTCCCTCAAAGTGAATATCTGTAGCTACTAAACATGTGCTATACTTTTATCAACTACTATCTACAAAAAAAGCAATACAACTGAGTAGGTGGAAATGATCAAGCAGTATTTCCACTGGGGAGAGAGCCAAACTTCAGCTTTTATCTTTAGCAGCTGAACATGATTGTTTGAACCATCAAATGTGAACCCATAACCACAGTTCAGAAAGCCACATCCTAATTTCAAGTTTGCCGATTTGTGTTTTCTAGGCCTACTTGAATGAATGAGAGGGCTGTTGGTTAGATAGTAATTCCAGTGACTATACACAATGGTTCTCAGTGGACAGCCTGCTAGCATCTGAGCACAACCGATAAGCTCCTAGCCAGAGTGAGAGAGAAAATCAGGGGAACAAAAAGACAAGCCCCATAAACAACGGAAAGGAGCGAGCCGAGCTGTGTAACAGAGAGAGAGAGAGGCTCCATTTCAAACTGAAAAGAGACACGAGGGGAGAAAGGGATGAGGGCACTATATCACATTTGAATAATATGCCCCGTGGGAGCTGATTTTGGGAGCAGAATAGTGAGGAAGTTGGAAGGGCGTGTCGGTGACTGGACCTCGAATTGAGCTGTGCACTGCAGGGAACGAGAGTTTGTCCACGTCTCTGTCTAATTGTGTTGACAACCACAACAGAATGCATAGACACTCCCTTTCCTCATCTTACCCCAACACACAAACACTTTGGACGGAATAAAGTGTTTGGTTGAACACATTGCCTGGAACTAATATTTATCAGTACTGTTGTTGGGGAATTGAAGCTGCGCAGGGTGATTAAGGTCCTGCCACTAAACTAACAAACCCTGGTAACACCGAGTCAGAAATGTCAGAGTGGATTAAAACAGCAAATTAATTGAGTCTTTCATGTTTGCAAAAATGTATTGTCACCTGGTTTAAACACATCAGTGACATAGATAAGTCTTTTTCAGGAGCGACATGAAAGACGGCATATTTAATTTTTAGCAGCGAAAAATACAAATATTTATTGGGTTTTGATGATAATAACAGTAAAGTTAAACTGTCATTGCCTTCAACATTTTATTGTTCAAAATCTTAAGCGTTCAATTTGGAAACAATTGTCACGCTACAATTATAGATGTGCATTGTTCTCTAACTTGTTGTTCTAGTAGTCTAAACCAAAAGATTTCTTGAAATGATCGACAATGGATAAGAGATGTAGTTGACATTAGAAACGTTGTATGTGCAACAGTAGTTAGAATGTTATTGGCTTGTAATTCCAGTGTCACAACACAACCGATGCTGTCCCTATAACACAGGCTTGTATTTTCATAATGCTGAATTTTTCTAAAAGAAGACAATCATAATACTTCTGGTCCTGACACAACATTAGCATCTGGTGTATAGATTTACTGTAAACAAATAAATAATAATTCTGTTAATATTACAGTTAATATTATATTAGGTAACATGTCATGGGTGTACTATTTTGTTGAGGTAGGAGCAAGAAGCAGGGATAGAACTTGAGATAAACTAGATATTTTTGGACTTCAGCATAAGACCTAAACAAAGGTTTGGTAACAAAGTGACCAGTTCAGAAATTACAGGACGAAGCCTTTGTGTCTACATAGTATTCTCAATTGATTGAGGGAGGCCTGCGTGTCTACTTAATATACTCAAAATAAAGAACAAAACGATGAACAGCAGTACTGTAGATATGGACAACAACACACACACACACACACACATTAGGGCAGGGCAACGTATGTACACAATTGGGAATGACAAATTGCAAACAGGTGTGTGAGTGGGAGGGATAATGGCATCAGAACGCCGGTGACATTAAGCGCTGGATCCGTTGACCAGGAGGGCGAGCCACAGCCAAGGAAGTTGTCACAATGGGCTTAGATTTCGAGTAACCATTTAAATTTAACCAGTACACAGTAAAAATGTTGGTGTTAAATCAACACCCTAAGTGTTAAATTAACACTCTTCAGTGTGTGTATAGGTCCACTGGACCTATATAAACACTGAGAGTGTTAATTTAACACTGACTTTTTTGATGTGTAGCCTTAAGGAATATTACATTTGTTCACAGATACAGTACAAGGAATACTAATATTCTTGAGTGATACTGTACATCAAAGGTGCATGTAAACAGACTTTCCAAAAAAAAACCTTAACAGAATTTGAACTATTGTCTGTGATAGTGTGACGTGCCAACATGGTGATTGAGTATCAGGAGACACTGTCATCTGCAGTAATTATGGTATGAGACAGGCATGATTTGTGTTGTCAATGAGTGACAGTGTTCTGTATCTGTTCTGCATGTCATTACTGATGAACTGATGTACACAAAAACATGCACACGCCCACTCAGCCACACACAGCCACACAGACAGAAAGACAAATAGATAAACAGACAGACACACACACAAACACAAACACATACAGGCAAGCATGCAAACACCGCACAACAACTAAAGAGATTGTTATTCAGACTGCTTTCTGGTTTATCTAGCTAAAGTAAGCACATTGAGCCAAATGTAGCTTCATCATGCTAATATTTTAAAAGTTCTTGTTGAAACAAACATCACTGGAGAAAGGAGCCTGACTCTAAAAGCCGTAGTACCAATATTTATATTGTAGATGACTCTTTGCAGTGTAAGAAAATCAATGTGTCATTTAGTTAACATCTTTAAAATGGAACTGATTTAATGTGTTCATAAAAGGGTCTTACTAGGTGTTGAATGTACAGTAATGTATGAAAACTACATTACCCCGCTTAAGGCAGGGTCATTCATGAGCCTTTTTTCAGCAAGTACAAACATATTACTATCTATTCACATCGATGACCCAAACTAAATTTATACAAAAAGAATACCACAAAAATGCATAATGAACCAAAGAGGTTAGAAATCATAAAGAAAGGCTGGCACAGAAACTCACTCTAATTGGCCCTAAGTTAAGCAATTATCAAGGCTTCTTGACAGAACAGAGACTTTACTCAGTTCGTAAGGTTCGATGGAGTGTGGATATATATCATGGTAAAACATCCCTATAATACACTCACACACTTTCATTAGGTACACTGTTCAACTGCACATTAACACAAATATCTAATCAGCCAATCATGTGATAGGGATACTTTTAGTAATGTAGACATGGTCAAGAGATCTGCTCAGTTCAATCAAGCATCAGAATGGGGAAGAAAGCTGATTTAAGTGACTTTGAATGTGGCGTGTTTGTTGGTGCCAGACGGGCTGGTTTGAATATTTCAGAAATAACCACTTGCTACAACCAAGGTATGCAGAAGAGAATGTCTGAATGCACAACATGTTGAACCTTGAAGTAGTAATCTACAGCTGCGTAAGACCACACTGGCCTTACTCCTCTCAGTTAAGAACAGGAAGCTGATGCTACAATTTGCACGAGTCCACCAAATTTGGACAACAGAAAATTGGAAAAATATGCCTTGTCTGATGAGTCTCAATTTTTGCTGCGAAATTCAGATGGTATGGTCAAAATTTGGCATAAACAATGTGAAAGCATAGATCCTGCACTGTATCAACGGTTGAGGCTAGTGGTGGTGGTGTAATGGTCTAAGGGATATTTCCTTGGCAAACTTTGAGCCCATTAGTAACAATTGAGTATAGTTTGAAGGTCACAGCCTGCTTGAGCATTGTTGCTGACCATGTCTATACCTTTATGACCACAGGGTAGCCATCTTCTAATGTCTTCACTGTATACAAATGGCCTCCAGAGTCAGTAAATCTCACTCCGAGGGAGCACCTTTGGGATGTGGTGGAACAATTAACCTTAACCGTTAGTAACCTTTGTGACGAATCCCCGAAATAAGTAGCGGATGCAAATGCAAGTTGAGTCGGAATAGAGTACCTATTTTAATAATAAATAATAATAATAATAAATGAAGTACTGGAATAATATTTAATCAGCAAGGTATACAGGATGCAATAAAGTACATTACTTCAATGCATATTCCCAGCCTATATAAGCACATAATGAGTCTATAGGAAGCAGGTGCGCATGGTTAGACCAGTGCGTAAATGTGTCCTCTTGGGAATCTGCAGTGATGTGGGAATGTCTGCCTCAGTACTCCAGAGAATCCAATCTCCAGGGTTTTGATGAATGTGGAAGCGTAACAACCTCATGCCAAACCTTAACCGTGAACATTTGAATATAAGTTCTAATGCTATGGAATGTGTTGAATTTTCTCACATTAATCTGCACAGCGAAACATGAAGATGCAATGTAATAGGACTAATATAGGCTAATAGGAAAACATGCAACTGAAACATAAAAAACTTGAAATATGTTGGCATATAATGTAATTCATGTTTTCAAAATAGTTTCCTGAGAATGTAATTTGGGAGGATTTCTGAGATGTACAGTTGGACAAACATGCAGCAACTGTGTAATGCAATAATGTCAGGAATTGTACATCTCTGAGGAATGTTTCCAGCATCTTGTTGAATCTATGCCATGAGAAATGAAGGCAGTTCTGAAGGCAAAACTGGTCCAACCCAGTACTAGCAAGGTGTACATAATGAAGTGGCTGGTGAATGTATTTCCAATTATGGAGTCTATGAAGGCATGGACATCTCCCCTGAAGCAAACTGACATGTAATCATGTGGGTAAGACTTATAATATTTGAGAGAAATAGGCCTTTTGTGTACATAGAAAAAGTCTTAGGTTCAGCTCATGTTTAATGGGGGCAAAAACAAAAGTGTTGTGTTTATACTTTTGTTCAGTATATATACAGTACCACAGCTTAGCACTGTGTCTAGGCACTCTGCGTTGTGTTGTGACAACAAACAACTCTTACACTGTAAAAAATGCTTTGACTCAGTTAAGTTGCCACAACTTAACTGAGTCAAAGAATTTCTTACAGTCTAGCCATGGTATATCAGTCATAAAACACACCTCTTTGTGCTTTATTGCTTATATGTACCATGGCTATCAGCCAAAGAGCATTTCAAATACAAAGAACTTGTTTTATAATTACGCAATAAGGCACGAGTGTGTGTGGTATATTTTAGAAAATCAACATTCCCCCCAGAGAAAGAAAAATCAACATTCAAGAGTCAAATGTAGTGTATGTTATAGCTACCAATTGCATGTTTGCATAATCTTAATATAACGAAAAAAGGCCTTCAGGCGAATATCTCTCAAAAGTAACACAGACTGTATGTGATCTCTCTCGTTTTTCCGAATTTTTACTCTCTCTTCTTTCCCTCCCTTTCTTTTTTTCTCCACTCCCATCTTTTTAGATTCTCTCTCTTACAGTATATAAATATATTTTTCAGCAATCACTATCCAGTATATTTGTAATTACTCAATGACTACAGTATAACACCGGCTAGACCAGCTGTCTCAGTCTCCTTGTCAAGTTGAATAAGGCTTTGGAGCCCCGCCCAATTAAAGCACCCACAAAACAAAGACATTCTCTCAGATAGTTATTTAAACAATTACACAGTACTGCTAGCTTGGTCAAGCTACCGCATCTTTATGTGTGTACCGCCCAGCCCAGAGTGGGCTGGTGTACAGATACTGAGACTCCATACAGTATATGATTGGTTATTTCTGATTAAATGTGTTTCCAATGCCTTGCATCGTAGTTTGTATTTCCCTTTATATATATATTCAATGCATTGAATGGTCTTTTTAGTTCCTTGTTTTCTATTTAAATATTTAGTAATGTTCCTTTAAGTTCATGTGACACCTCTCTCCAGTTTGGCCTTGCTAGGATAGGGTTTAGGTTAGGTTAGACTGGTATGTTTTATCTGATTAATGATTGAGTTCAGCCATGTTAGAGTAGCTAGTTAGTTAATTCTATATAAGCTGGCCAAACTGGGGAAGAGGTGTCGGTCATTGTTCAATGTTACGTGTATCAGTGTGAAGGAGGTTCATCCAGGGAGCTGAGCTTAATACTGGTATTTTGTGAAAAGAGTGTAGTTATGTTTGAGTTATTTATGCGTACAATATATGCATGTATGTTTGTCCGCGTCCACGCCACGCTAGAACGTGTCTATTCAATATATGTGCAGTACTTAATCATTGTGCAACTTGCATTCTGAAGCACCTGCAACTATGGTCCTGTATACTCCCTGGATTGTCTATTAAATATAAATCATCTATCAACTATCTGTCTGCCTGTCGGTCTCCCTTCTTACTCCACACCTTACATCGTAACAATGTGTGTGAATGTGAAAGAGAAAGAATGAAAAAAGAATTTCCAAGAGAACATTTTGAAGGCTATATGGTTTTCTGGCCCAAAGTGATAAATTAAACTCTTGACCTTCAGAGACCCTATCTGGGAGTTCTATTTCCTGCACTAACTCACTAGCAACACACTACATATCAATTAATGGAAGACATGGCCATTCTATGTTTGCGAGTGTGCGTGTGTTCAACATGTTCTTTGCCCACAGCTAGCCAGTGTTGAATTCTAATTAAAGATTCCTGCATTTTCATAATGTTAAAAAGTGCAAAAATGTGGAGAATATAAAGATTTGTTAAAAATGTAACCCCAATTAGAATGTGTTAGTGAAGCTATAACTGTGCAATATACTGTAAAACAGTTTCTGATAATTTGCCGAAAGTAACACATAAAGACACCCTTGAAATCATTGATGTGGAAAATTGAATAATGTCCTATTTTTAAAAGCATGTCTGAGAAATTGAGGGTTAACTTATTATTGCATTATCACCATCATCGCTATTTCTGGATAGAAATTATGGTTATACTCTGGGAATGTTGGGACTGTGTCATTTCTATACTTAACCACGCATGGGACAAAAAATAACATTTTATTGCATACTGTATGTGAGAATTCACCCAAACACTGCTCAACTGCATTTAACACTATTGAAATCTCACTATAAAAAACAATTAATATGTTTTGGGTTTAGATGAACGCAAACTTCAAACAACAAGGAAATCATAGTCTAGTTTTTTATGCCTCAAGAGCAATTTTTTTAAATCCCTGTTGCTTCTAAAATGTAATTTTGTTTTCTTCTCTGAAATGAAATCCTCTTACGCACTGTAGTTTGACACAATTGCAGATCAATGGCAAGCTTTAGACAACCCTAAGTGTGATTTACACAAATCCCTCTGTCCCAGTTATGTATTTTTAGACAAAGTGTTTTGATATGTTAGGAAACATCTAAAAGCTATGCATACTGATGACAGATAGAAATATTGTCTATTTTTGGGTTTGTACACACCAGACAATGCTTTGAATAATAAAAGTGTAGGGTTCAGTCTGTTTTATCCATGTCGGGTCAATTGTTTCTCAGTTGGTAATAGCCTGGGTATATTAAACACTGATAAACAATGTGACCTTAATACAATGGGCTGTGTACTTTTAGATCCCCCACCCGTTACAGCCAGAGGAGGACTGGCCACCCCCTTGAGTCTGGCCTCTCTCTAGGTTTCTTTATAGGATTCTGTGCATCACTAATTGTTGCTTTCTCTTGGTGGTCTTTTTTTTGTGCCTTTGTTACATTGCCTTGTCACCGTGTTCGTAGTAGGTGGCCCGTGACTGCAAGAGTAATCACTAGGGATAAGCGATTAAACCATTTTCTCTATCTGTATTCGTATTTGTACTCGAAATGTGCGTGCCCCTAAACTGAAGTGGTTGGAGCAAACAGGAAGTTGTTAACGTAACCTTAAAATTGATATGGGTTGATCAGAAGTTGCTATATTTACTAAAAACTATTTACAGAACAGTCTCAGAATTGAGCTTCAGAGCAAAGTTTTTGATCACAAGAGTAAGATAACTATTTATAATCACTGATTATGTAAATGTATCAAATAAAATAGCATAAAAGGAAAAAGAGTCTGTGTGTTTGAGTGTGCTGTGCAGTCAAATGCATAAAATGTATGTATATATATATATATATATATATATATATATATATATATATAAAACTGTAAATTGACAGTTACCTAGATAGCTACCTAGTAACATCAGAACCTGTCTTTCTGACTGCTGCATGAGAAACATTTTGGGACAGACCATTTGAGTATTTAGAGGGGGGTTTGGTTTCAAATATGAAAAATATGTTTTAGAAATCATGATATAATTTGGGGATAATTTTGAGTAACACAATAAGATGTTTAAACCAAATTTAATGTATATTTAAAAAATCCTAATATATCATTTTATTTTAAAATGTTTATTTTAGTTAGAATTTTCATGTTTTGCCTCATTGCACCAACTGCCCCTGCCCAAATCAGATCTAGACTTTCTCTGAGAAAATTTAATGTTGGGAACAGATTTCCCATTAAGGCTAAGACAGCACTCCCCATTTTTAGAAATGTTCTGACATCCCACCTTCACATGCAGCTGACCTGAAATAATGTTATAAACTGAGATACATCAATATGCATTTGCTAGTTTCATTAGCAAGTCACCTCAGCTTAATTTACCATACCCACATGGGCCTCAAATTTCTATCCTGAAAGGCAGGAATATTTTAGCGAGAACTCCCTTTACAGACTTCACACACTTTTTTACAGATTAGATTAGTTTATTTGACACGTGCACAGAAATGCAGATGTAGACGACAGGGTGAATAAGGAGACCTACTTTACACGTAGCTGAAACGTTGGTCAGAACTGCGGCAAAGTCACCTTGTCTTGGTATTTTTTTATTTTTTAGGATGTTTCTTTTCAATGGAAAAAAACATACATCATACATAGCAAATATCAATTTTAATGGCTTGTAGATCTGTAAAGTTACTGTTTGCAACCTAAATGTCCCTATACGATACGATACAACTTTATTGTCCCCAAAAGGAAATTAGTCTTGGACTCCATGCTGTAGTTCATCCATCCCTAAAAACATCAACATACAGTAGCACGTACACAGTCATATCAGTACCTTACATAATAAGCTACATATCCATAAAAAATAAATAAACAAACAACCTCCACTCAAGATGATGAAAACATCATATTACAACCCCTTAATCCAGAGTATTACTTAATAGCATTCAAAGCCTTGATTGATGCGAGAACAAATTCGTTTTTATATTTATTCAGTCTGCACTTAGGAACCCTAAATCTTCTACCAGAGGGGAGGAACTGGTACTCTGAGTGGAGGATTTGTGATGGGTCAGAAACTATCTTCTGGGCCTGTCCAATAACAGACTGCTCATAGATGACCTGAAGGGATAGGTGTATCCATGGTGATGAATAATGTGGTATGGATTTGGGTGCCAATTAGAACTCATATAGGGTTCAAAATAGTGATCCAGATTGTTAAAGTCAAGTTACCTGCTAAGTGATATTAACTTCATTGGAATTTATTCTGGCAGGATAAATCACTCCCAGTGATTAATCTTAGCTTTTCCCTGGAACTAATGGACTCAGGGATGTACAGTTCTTGTGCGTCCTAAATAGCCCATTGAGGGTGTTGAGGAAAGAAATTCTATATAAGCATGTTAAATACAGGTTAAACAGTTCAGAATGGTAAAACTAGATGAGAGTGTTATGCACCTACGATTCTGAGGCCTGTTAGGTAAATCTGAGTGTAGACAGGGGCTTTTCCTCTCTCTCTCTGGAAGAGATTCAAGGTCACTCAATGGCCTTGCAGGACGGCTCTGTGTGGAGCTTGTTATTTTAGAGATGGAAATAGGCTTTTCCCGTCAGAGGGAGGGGGCAGTTGGGTCACTGTTAAAAAGTTGACTATGACAAAGAGGCCATCGATGGCTGTTATATTTTATTATAAACATCTGAATAAGGTTATGACTGATGTCTTATAACTCTATTATCTATTATATATTAGACTGTAATACCATCACAGATCTTATACATGTTTGATGCCATTCAGACTAAAAGGACATGATACTAACAGGACAGGAGACACAGCCAAGGCCATTTGGTAAGATAAGATACTAGAATATGACCTAATGGTTACGGTGACCTGCTGATCTGCTCATGTGAGACACTCACAGGTCTGAAGAGACCTTCTTGAAGCCAGCTCCTATTGTTATTCAGGGCAGTATCCGAAACTCGTCACTGAGATTCCCTGTTCCGGGACAAGAAGTACTTTATTAAACATCCTATGATTAACCTACTATCCTGACTCCAGAAATCATTATTTCAACCAAGATCCTTTTAGCTGCAGAATAATCATCCTTTACAAGGGTGTCGTCAGTGGTGAGCCTTAATAATTCTGTGAGAGGTGATTGGCTTACATTACATTACAGTGAACCCTATGTTCACAAACATATGCAGTACAACACAGCATCCTAACCAGCAAAGCCAGTACTGTCAGCATTCTCCACAGCAGTGGCTTAACTATTTTATGACATTCTCGTCAAAATACATGTTCCCTCACACCCCATTCTCACACAGTTATACAGCTGTGTACCACCAACATGTGTGACCAATGAGTTGCATGAAATATAAAGAACACAGGTGAATCCTTCCTGAAATATAATAAAACATTGAAGCCATACATTTACATTTCAGTCATTTAGCAGATGCTCTTACCCAAACATTTACAGTAGAAGTCAGAAGTTTACATAGGGGAGAGTGGGGTAAAATGAGACGTTTTTTACTTATGTCCACCTAGAGCCAAGGGAATAGAGAGAGAGGAATAAAACAAATGCTTACACCACAATTTCAGAATGTGTGACCAATTAAAACCTCAGCAGTGTACCTAACTCATAGACAACAAAATATAGGGTCTCAAAAATAAGTGGCCTTGTTGCTCAACTTTACCCATGTTAGTTGATCCAGCATGTAAATTGAGCCATATACTGTAGGAAGACAGGTCTACTAACTATTGCATTAACCCGATTTTAAAGCATGACTCTAACTATAATGATTAATACTTTAATCCTCCATTCTGCTCATATTATTGGTCTTCTTTAAATAAATATTACAACTAATTTGGAACTTGAAGGTGGATTGCCAAGTCTCTAGGATTAAGAAATAGACATGGACATTTTAAGTTGAATGAAACTTGTGTTACTTTTAGGAGCATCCACAGATTATTTGTTTTACGCTTTGTGTAGAACCTAAACTGTATGTTTGGCATAATAGCACACTTTCTAGCCTATTAACATGACATACCACTGGTTGAACTTACCCCAAAGGCTCTGACGCATTTTGCCCCAGAGCCACCATTTTGGGAAAAGTACATTTTTGAAAATTCACTCACGTTTTTACACAATGCCAGTTCATGAAGATATCTGATATAACTTGTTAAACTGAGATAAATACAATTTGATGTGAAACTGAGTATACTTGATATGCCCCCAAAAATATTTGACAGGCAAAAAAATAATGTTGGTGAAAGAAATACACTTACCATTTCATCCACATGGATCTTCCTTTCACGGCAAGATAAAAATGGAGAATGCAAACTAAATTTAGTGTCAAATAAAACAATTGTGTATGGTTGCCCAGATACAGGTGGTGGGTCAACTTACCCACTATCTCATGTTACCCCACTCTCCCCTACATCTTAGCCAAAGGCATTACAACTCAGTTGTTCACAATTTGTGACATTCAATCCAAGCTAAAATTCCCTGTTGGGGGCCAGTTAGGATCACCACTTTAATTTAAACCTGCACTATGTAACTTTTTTGAAAACTACAAGAAACATTAAATTATGTTTTCTCACTAGAAAAAGTGCAACAGTCCCTCCTGCAGCAAAGCACCACCACAACATGATGCTGCCACCTCCGTGCTTCATGGTTGGGATGGTGATCTTCAGCTTGAAAGCCTCCCCTTTTTTCTTCCAAACATAACAATGGGCATTATGGACAAACAGTTACATTTTTGTTTCATCAGACCAGAGGACATTTTGCCAAAAAGTATGCTCTTTGTCACCATAAAGATTTGCAAACTGTAGTCTGGGTTTTATATGGTGGTTTTGGGGCAGTGGCGTCTTCCTTACTGAGTGGCCTTTCAGGTTATATCAATATTGGAGTTGTTTTATTGTAAATATATATACACTTTTGTACCTGTTTCCTCCAGTATCTTCACAAGGTCCTTTACTAGTTGCTCTAGGATTAATTTGTACTATTCCCACCAAAGTCAGTTAATCTCTAGGAGACAGAACGTGTCTTCTTCCTGAGCTGTATGACGGCTTGCGTACAATTGTTTGTACATTTGAACGTGGTACCTTCCCAGAGGAAAAATCTTTTGCTCAGAGTTGTCTTTTCTTTATCTCTGCAGAAACATATGAGGTCTCAGTTTTGTTTCATTTAGTGATCACTTAAAACTGAATTGTTTCTCCTAAAGCCCTCTTAGGAGCATTGAGTAGATGAAAAAGAGAATCCATTCTGGAGACTTTCTTGAGACTAATGAGCTGTCCTTGAGACTTCATATATATCTCATAATTTTATCTTTTTTAGCTCTTTTGCATATCATTTATGGCTCTGAGTAATTTGCTCGATGGCTACAAGCCCACAGCAGCATGTGCTGGTACGGTTGTAATTCATGTACTTCTGAAAAACATCATAATAGTTGTTAGTCAGTTAATCGCTGTTGTAGCTATCTTAGTTAATCTTGCTTTGTTATGTATTGTAGCTGGACACCGATGTTTAACTAGCAGTCCAACCCCCTAATTGTGGAATTTGCTATGTAATGTCCATTTAGAATGAAGAAAGCAGTTGCCAAACGCAGCAATACTAATAAAAGCAAACGATTCACAACTCAAAAAGTGAGGGACAATCAAACGGAGTTGGAGGACCCTATTACCGACACATGTGGTATGTTCTTACAGTATTGTAAATGGAGTATTTATATTTAGTTAGGACATTTTTAGAAGTTTTTTGGAGTTTCTGCATTATTTAGGTTAGTTATTTGGCTTAGTACCAGACAGTACTGTTTTATCATAATGTATACTGCTTTAATAAAAGTACTGTAAGATGTATTTTAGCTATTTAGAGCTATACTTGGCATTTTTTAATTCATAAAAGTAATCAAATATTCCTAACTGAGAATAATAATTTGGTTAGGCTTAACCAGCCATGGCCAACTTCAAATGTTTGTTTGTCCATTACTTCTATTGCTATCTTTAACTAATAATAACGACTTAAATGTACAATATGAAGTTTTTGGCCACTAGGGGTCTCTCAATCAAAACAATAGCAAAAGATGTAATTGGATGACGTTTGAGAAGTAGGGTGGGATCATGGGTTTTGTTATCGTCGTCAATGACAACCTTCCAATCTAGCGTCTCCGGCAGAAAAAAATGTTCACTGAAAAAGTAATTTATTGTTTAAAATATTAAAACTTATCAAAGATTATATGACGCCATTGACGGAGACAAAAGGAAACGTCCCATGTCTTCGAATTATATAACAAATTTCTCTGGGTTTGAAAGTTGGTGGAAACATTTAGGATAATGTAAGTACACAACTAAGAAATATATATAATATAGGTATAGTCATGTTTGCTTTTTTAATGCAAAGTTCGTCTTTGTTATTGTTTTGGATAACTACATATTGTAGCTTTAAATGATTACAGTTTGTTCAACAGCTCATCTGTTTTATTATTGCTTTTAGGCCTTTTTGCATTCATAACTTTTGAGGATGGTTTGACTGCAAACATTTTGCTGGAATCTGATTGACTTATACATGGATATATATAAGGACAATAACATTAGACATATTGAAGATCCATTTGAGATCTCTGATTTGGATCCAAGAAAGACAAAGATGAGGTTATGTGTGGTTCATTCTCCTGAGCAAAATGTGAGAATAATGAGACAGTGCTCGTAATCTCATGTTGGTGTTAAACAGAGCTCATTGTTGTCTAGGAGCAACAAAAGAGAATATGATGAGATCTTTTTTTGGATTTTGCCTTCCTATGGGTTCAGGCCTTTGGAAATTGCTCCCAAGGATAAACCAGACATATGGAGGTCTAAAAACTGTTTTCTGTGGTCTTGGATGATTTCTTTAGATTTTTTATCTCAAGCAAAGAGACAGAAAGTCTGAAGGAGGCCTTAAAATACATCCACAGGTACACCTTCAATTGACTCAAATGATGTCAATTAGCCTATCAGAATCTTCTAAAGCCATGATATAATTTCCTTGAATTTTCCAAGCTGTTTAATGGCACAGTCAACTTAGTGTATGTAAACATCTGACACACGGGAATTGTGATATAGTGAATAATAAGTGGAATAATATGTCTTTAAACAATTGTTAGAAAAATAACTTGAGTCATGAACTAAGTACAGGAGATGTTCTAACTAACCAAAACTAGTTTTTTAACATGACATCTGTGAAGTACCGGTAGTTAACAAATTTGTTTTAATGACTTCAACCTAAGTGTTTGTAAACGTCCGACTTCAACCGTAAATGGTGTGTAGTTACAATATAGCATATGTTTTTTCTCACCTGTAGGCATACAGTATGGATTTGTATCAATCTGCCTGTGTAAATATACTGTAAATCTTTTCATATTATTTCTTGCTGATATAAAAAATATAGATGTTATAAAAAAGAATGATATTACAAGTAATCGTAATATAAAAAAATATCATATAACTAAATACTGTAAATATTTAAAAAAAAATTGGAATGTGTTGCTTAAAATATCTTTGTCAAAATTAATTGAAGGAACTAATCCACAGTTTGCTCTTTCTGTCTTGGCTCTGTTTTAGATGATTGTGGGTAGTGTTGACATGCTAATTTTATACAATATTATAAGTATGTTTGAAAATAAATACATCTATATCTCTGGTTGTTCCATGAGGTTTAATAGATCATAGTGATATAATCATATACTATCATTTAAAATGACAGTCATTAATTAGACAACCCATTCCCAAATACAGTGGGCTTCAAACTTACTGGTGGCCATGACTGGCAATGCACAAACAATACTTTAAAAACATAAACAATATAGTTATAGAGATAAACTCAAAATACTGTGTGAAAAACACTGTGATTTATTAATGTTGCAATGGAACCAACCAAAATCATTGAACACAAAAGAAATATCACGAAATTCAATATTACATAATTATTGGCACTCCTTATTCAGTACAACCACCTCTGGCAAGGATAACAGCATGTGGTCTCTTCCTGTAATGTTTGACAAGGTTAAGGAACACATTTGAACGGACCATTCCTCTATGCAGATCCTTTCAAGATCCTTCCCAATTTTGGGTTTTTGCTTATCAACTGCCCTCTTAAACTCAGCCCACAGGTTTTTGATTGGATTGAGGTCCGGCGACTGAGATGACCATGAAAGAACATTGATTTTGTTGTCACCCCACCATTTCTGTGTGACTCTTGAGGTATGTTTTGGGTCATTGTCTATTTGGAAAGTATGTCCCACCTACAGCTATGTCCCAGCCTTCTGGCAGACGCAACCAGATTGTCAGCCAATATTGCCTGATACTTGATGGAATTTATTATGCCATTAACCTTGAATAGTGGCCCTGGACCTCTGGAAATAAAACAGCCCCAAAACATCACTGACCCACCACCATATTTCATATTTTGTTCTCATCTGACCAGAGCACCTTCTTCCAGTCATAATATAAATTACGTTTTGTAAATTCAATCAATCAATCAATCAAATTTATTTTATAAAGCCCTTTTTACAACAGCAGTTGTCACAAAGTGCTTTGACAGACACCCGGCCCGAGACCCCCAAAAGCAAACAACACAAGTGATGCACAGTGGCTAGGAAAAACTCCCTAGTAGGAGGGACCTAGAAAGAAACCTAGAGAGAGGCCAGACTCAAGGGGGTGGCTAGTCCTCTTCTGGCTGTACCGGGTGGGGGATCTGAAGGTACACAGCCCATTGTAATAAGGTCAATCCGTGTTCAATTATTGTCCAGCAATGAAGATATGATGGATGGACTGTGACCATAGTCTTTATGTAGCATCAATACAGTTTGGTGTTCTTGCGAACGAAGACCGTGAAGCCGCCTGGAGATGAAAGCTGGCGTCATTGGGTGGAAACGGGATCATCAAACGCAGTGACATGGGATCCAGCACAGCAGCGGGCCAGGCACGGGAAGGGGACAGGGAGGAGTCATCAGGCCACTTGGTCCTGTCGCATGTTCCTATGGTCCCTCGGATGAACATGACATCAGGAACATTAGAGTGGGCATACCTTGGGTCTAGTACCTTGACACAGCTCTGACCCCAAAATGAATATATAAAACCCTAGTCCCCCGGCACATAAACTATTGCAGCATAACATCTGGGGCTGAGACGGGGGGGGGACAAGAGACGTAGTAAGCAGGCATGCTTCCGACCCACCCACATTGCCAAGACACACACTTCCAAAGGGGCACCAACAGACCATACCACCGCAGAGGTAGCATTGGGGTGAGGGTATCCCAGTAGAGAGAGGGGAGCCTACCGGGCAAGCCAGCATGGGCGGTTCATTAACAGTGCCGCCGTTCTCTTTTAGCCCCCTGGCCCAGACTACACTATACCATAGAACTTACTAAAGAGATGAGTCTTCAGCATAGACTTAAATGTTGAGACTGAGTCTGCATCTCTCACATGGGTTGGCAGATCATTCCACAGAATTGGAGCTCTATATGAGAAAGCCCTTCCACCAGCTGTTTGTTTACAAAGTCTAGGAACAGTAAGGAGGCCGGCATCTTGTGAACGTAATGTA
>JACXGM010014836.1:15000-21772 GCA_016801145.1 Umbra pygmaea | reverse complement strand
TCCGCCATTAGGTCGAAGAAGAAGAAGAAGAACGTCATAACGACAGCTCCAACCAATGTGGTTCAAACCATGGATCTGCGACACAGGTACCATGGTTTCGGGAAACAGTAGTGACTAGCTAGTTGATTTCTTTAAAGATGCATCGTACTATGGTGGTTAAACCACCGAGTTGCATCGTTGTACGGGAAACGCACCCCAGTACGGCACGCTACCCAGCGGAAGGTTTGTAGATGGTTACACCCTCCATACCGTGATGGACACAGACTAGCCCGGCTTGGCCCTGTAATGGGAAATAGGCATTAATGCCCTTTTTTAGGATGGCCCTGGTTGAGATGTAGGCCTCCGTGTCACCTGAACTGAAGGCTGAGTAGTGTGCATCCAGTAGGAGGCAGACCTCACTGTTCATCCAAGGATTCTGCTTGGGGAAGTTTCTTTTTTGTTATTAGTTTCCCCATTTTCTCCCCTCCCAGTTGGTCTTTCCTCTGAATCAACTCTGCAACTCCCCTTCGACCGATGCAGGATGGTGAGGTGCGCTCACCTGGTTCATCCAACCCAACCGTATATCTAAGAAGTTCTCCCAAATTACGTTTTCAGGAATACAATGAATACCTCTATGACACTGGCTGCTATGAGCATTAAATTAGAGAAACTCATGGTGTGGCCCCCATCCTCCCCTGTTCTCAAACCTATTGATAACCTTTGAAGCATCCTTAAGCAAAAGATCTATGACAGTGGGAGGCAGTTTGCATCAAAACAGCAGCTATGGGAGGCTATTCTGACATCCTGCAAAGACATTTAAGCAGAAACTCTCCATAAACTCACAAGTTTAATGGATGCAAGAATTGTAAAGGTGATATCAAAGGGGTCCTATATGTTTGTTTGAAATAGATTTTGATTTCAGTAAACATGACCTCCTAATGCTGCAAATTCAACAAATTACCATTTTCATAATAATTTGGAACAGTGCATGTTGAGTTTTTTTATTTTTGAAAAAATAAAATTCTCATTGGGTGGTTTGTTCAATTAAATTGGACTTATACCTTAACGGTTGATGACTTGAAATTTATACTGACTGTCATTTGCATCGACTATTTAGGAAAATCTGTGAAAAATATAATTTGCATAATAATTTGGAATGTGGTGTAGATACTCCAAAGATTGGTAGAGCAGTTGCTCTCAGTCATGACCGGGTATGTGCACAAATCTTTGTTGACATATATACACAGTCCCCCGCCTTTGGTCTTACCGGAGTTTTCTGATGTTCTGTCAGCTCTAAATATGTAGCCTCACTGGGAATAATGTTGTTAAGCCATGTTTCCATATGAATACTGATGTTGCAATCCATAATCCTTTTTGTGAGGTTATCCAGAGTCTTAGTTCATCCATTTTGTTCACCCAAGGACTGTATATTAGTGAGAAAATGCTGGGTAGTGCTAGCCATTGAGGGGTTCCTTTTAGCCTGGACCTACTCACTTTCCTTGCCTTTTTTTTCAGTCTCAAAGCCGCCTGGGGTTTTGTCCCAGCAAGGTTTATTCTGAAGATTGTTGTGTGTTAGCGAACTCTTGGAGGAGCTGTGAGTCATTGACTACACTGTCTATACATTGTAAACCATTGTCCATTAGTGTTTGTCGGCTGCATGAAAAGGCTGTAGCTACTAAGCGAACAGACTGTATACTAACAACCTAATATTTTACAAAATGTAGGGAGACGCAAAGCCTTGTGTCTCCCTAGATGCCTTTTTTAATTTCATGAATTAGTGAATTCATACATTTTTTGTGAATTCGTAAGGTATGCTATGTTTCATTACCTTCATAGAATATGATACATTTGTAAATATCATATATTTGAGTTGCGCATTGTAATGTAACCTAACCAGATGGAACATATATGAAATCAGTTGTCCCCAATTTTAGTAAAATTCATTAAATCTGACCCCTGAGAACACATTGCATGAAATGACAGCAGAGGTAAACACCTGATGCTGGTAAAACGTAAATGTATTCATTTTAGTAATGTAACAGTAACTTACAGTACATTAATCTTCAGGGTAACTACGGTGGCTATGAAACCCCAATTACTAGCCTAGAACTTACTCATTGAGCTACCTATGTCAGGCAAAAATCCAGGAACAAAAATGATCTTACTTGACCAATAGCAAAGTCATGCTAGATTGCAGTAGCCAATATCACGCCATTTGGAACAACAGAGATACACACGGTGAGGAAGAGTATAACTTGACCACTCCACCGTGTAGGGTTACAAACTGTTGGCTACTTGTATTTTCTTCTATGTAATTCTATGAACATTTTGGATTTGCTTGGTTGGTCCTATTGAATATTCAATACTTTTAATCAACATATGACATCATATCTATAAACAATTTCATTCCAGGTCTCAGAATGTTTGCATAAACCAGTGAACTGTCTCACGTAATGTATGTCCCAATTCTCAGCCAAAGAGCAATTCGCTCACACTGCTAGAAGTTATTGTTTGCTGTTTGAGCAATAGTGCTTAAGGAAGAGACAAATAGATTTATAAGTATGTTTTATAAACTCTCACAAAGACTACAAAATGTGCAACAACCAGTTTCAGGCCTGATGATAATAAATTTATGTTTTCATAGCAATTTATTGTGAACTAGCTGACACTAATGCTAGCTTATGTCAGATAATGCTAATTAGTGAAAACAAATGCTATTTAACACCAGGCATATGCTAGTGTTACCTATCACTAACATTGACATAGTGACACTAGCTTGAAGCTATTCTACGGAATGAAAGCTACTGCTAGTGAAAGCCAACTGATACTATCTAAAATGATGTTTGCTAATGCTAGCTAACGTTAGTTAATGCTAAAAAACATCAGTTAATGCTGGCTAATGTCAGCCAAAGTCGCTACATTGTTAACCATATGCCTACCACAATTTTATTTTATAACCAACATTTTTTTTTCTTCATGTATGCTAACCAGGAAAAAGTCATGGGTAACAGTGGCGTAGGTTAAACACGAGCGCTTGCATACCTTTACTGTCAGTGTTAGCCTAACAATTTCGAGAAGTAGATCAAGTAGTATGCAAATTGTTTATATTTTTCTAGAATAAATATGTTAACAATGACATGTGAGACTTTTGAAAACGATAAAAACAACAAAAAGTGTCTGTTGGTTTAGGATCGTGCAAGAAAGTTAATTACATGGACGTGTAATTGGGAAGTTTATACCCGTTTCGAAAGAGTGGTGAATTGAAACTCTGCCTCGCGGTGGGTATCTATAGATCCTCATGGTCTGACATTTCACAGTGGCCAAGCCCCTCTACTCGGGAATGGAAGAGAAAAAATATTTAAACCCGCCTTTGGCACCAATTCAAATTCGCCATGTTCATTTTCTGTTATGAAATGGCCTAACTCTTCTGTCACTATCCAAGAATGTTGTTTGAAGTGATTATTATAACATACAGTATGTTGGTGTCATTGTTATCATCCTACGTAATACAACCTAAAAATGTAAGTATTCCGAGGATAGTTATGCTATTAACATGATGTGCATTATCACAGACTGGTAAACAGCTAGCGATTGCTAACATCCACTGTTTATGTTGAAGTGACTTTTGAGAGTTACGCAGTTGACTGATTACTATGACGGGAATATCATGACATCTGGACGGCAACTTAACTCAAATTATTATTTAAGGCCAGGCACCACCCTAAAATTTATGATTTTGCATCCATCTGTTTTTTTCTGATTTTGGGATAGTTGACAACCTTAACTTGTATACTTTCATAATATGCACAAATAAATCAAAAATAATTAATACAAATAGTAGATTTTTATCATTTTATCACCACTCCGTCAACTGAACTTAGCATGCATATAGTTTTTGTTAGCATGTTTCATGTAGATATTTAACCCCTATTTTTTAAATGTCTCATGTTGAGTCATATATCATTAGAAAGCTTGTTTCCTGGAGTATATTGTTGGCTCATCCATATATGCCTACATCCTTTGTAGTCATAGTGATTTGTGCTGAAATTTGGGTGGAAAATAATGTTTTAATTGCCTTATCATATCTTTATCAGCCATTTTCTCAAAATCACATGTAGTTTATGTGCAAATTTATTTTTCTCAGTCATTCAAGGATGTACATTCACAAAGTTCCACACAGAGGTTCTTAGGTCCCACAGCCAGACTTCTTCAGAAGCGTTTTTTAATAACTTTCATAATTTAGAATTTAACTGTAATTTTATCTGTTACTACATGCAAAATGTGCATCCATCATACATAAGAATGTTCTTTTTAAAATAATTTCATCAAATAACAATATTTTGATAAACTGTTCTGTATAAGTCTGACCATTGGGGGTCTTATTCAAATAAAAGTAATTTAAACATTCTGTCTTGAAGCAAAGTGGTGAATAATATTTAAGGATAGTTTCCAAATTTGCATATTTAAATTGTGAAATAAATAATAATTGTAATACAAAAATATACTGTATTTATGGATACTTTCAACTGGTAAATTTGCAGTCTGATAAGGCTAAAGGAAAAAAAATTACCTATTAGAGTGTGTTGCCTGACCTTAAAAAAGTATGTTAAATGTGTTTGTCGCTATTGCTTAAAATCAGGGCTGGCTGCATTGACTTCAATGGAGAATGATTACTTACGTACCCAAGTACTGCCCGATTTCCTGAAAGGATAACCTCCAATAAGGTTCCAAAATGGCTTCCGTGGATATACTGTATGCATAAGGACAGAAATTAAAAATGTATGGAATATTTGTACTCTATTGTATCCAACAGTTAGAATAATGGGAAATGTCTTATGTTATATCAAAATTGAATTTTAAATAACTTTATTATTTTTATTATTTTATATGAAACATATTTTTCCATATGTCTAAGCATGTCCCCTTACACAGATTTGGGACCTATATAAGTCTGACATCCTGCTGAGGAACCAAAAGTCAAAATCTTGTATAAAAATTACACGTTTCACTTGACTACATTTCATATATTATCTTTCTTTTGTTTTATGAAATAATTTGGTCAGCAAAGTCTGAAAGATTTTGGTTAATATGAACAAGTGATTCAACATATAAAACTATCATTATAGTTTGCAGTAAGGCATGAGGGGTTGGGTATATGGCCTGGCTTTGCAAGGCTTTTAGCCTGGTATGATGACCATTTAGGCTACTACATCCCCTCGTGCCTTATTACTTAACTATAAAATAAATTAGTATGGGTCCTAGATGGTGTCAAAATCAAACAGTTACCTTCAGAAATGTTGTAAATATACTTCACTTTTTAGTGCACCACACAATTTACACCAAAGTAAATGGCTTATATACCTTGTTGCTTGATTATCGCTTGAAGCCTGTATGTTTCTGAAGTAGCCTACTGGTCTATTTCATCCCTGGTCCACTCATTTCCTCCTTTCTGTAACTCACCATTTTGTTAACAGATAAGAACACTGAAAACACAATGTTCTTTGCTGGAACAACCTGGGAGAAGTAACTGCTTTGCTTAAGGAGAAGTCAAAGAATCAATGGATTGTTCTATTTGCCTGTTCGGTGATTCGATCTAAAAACCTTTTTGGTTACTAGTCAAATGCTCTAACTGCCTCCGTATATAGCTATGCCTTGCATGTGAATTCACCCCCTTGTTTACATTTTGTAGTGTGACACTTGTAATGAAATGGGATTGAATTGGAATTTGTTTTACACAACATACCAAAACACTTTCGAAGGTGCAAAATATTTTTAATTGTGACACAAAACATAAATAAAAAAATACATTTCTTGGTGACTTATTTATTTACCCCCTGCTATGAAACCCCTAAGTATTTCTGGTGCAACTCATTACGCTCAAAACTCACATAATTAGGTGAATGGAGTCCACCTGTGTGCAATTTAAGTGTCAAATACTGTAATCTCAAAATAAATAAATCTGTTTCTTAAAGGCCAGAGAGCTTATGTAAAAAATAATCATCATGAATACCAAGGAGCTAACAAAACATGTCCGGGATAAAGAACTGATGAAGAATTATTCAGGGTTGGGTTATGAAAAATATCACAAACATTGAATATTCCTCAGAGCATCGTTAAATCCATTATTAAAAATGAAAAGAATATGGCACAAGCACAAATCTGCCTAAAGAAAGAACTTCATCAATTTTACTTATTGGCCTTTGTACAAAACTTTATACGTGGTGTAAACACTGCTCATCATCCTGGGAACACCATTGCCACCGTGAAGCATGGTGGGGGCAGCATCATGTTGTGGGGATGCCTTTGATCAGCAGAGACTGGGAAACTGGTCCGGATTAAGGACAAGATGGATGGAGCCAAATACAGGGCAATTCTAGAGAAAAACCTGTTTCAGTCTGAAAGACACCTGAGACTGGGGCGGAGCTTCACCTTCCAGCTGGATAATGACCCTAAACACTGAGCCAAAGCTACGCTGGAGTGATTTAAAACCAAGAACTTGAATGACAGAATGGCCCAGTCGAAGCCCAAACATCAATCTGATTGAGAATCTCTGGAAGGACGTGAAAATTGCCGCTCACCAACGGTCCCCATCCAACCTAAAATAGCTTTAGCAATTTTGTCAGGAAGAATGCTCGAAAATTGCAGGATCCAAATGTGCAAAGCTGGTATACACTTACTCCAAAAGACTCACAACTGCTATTGTAGCCAAAGGAGATTCTCTCGAGTGATGACTCAGGGATGTGAATATAACCAACAAATGTCTTTATTTATTTTTGAATACCTTTCGTGTCAC
>JACXGM010014836.1:0-10000 GCA_016801145.1 Umbra pygmaea | reverse complement strand
GTACTAACGACCATTAGACCTATAATAACAAAACTGGGCCCATCACGTAATGTGACAGTTATTTCTAGGTTTTAAGGCACAAGAATCCAGTTGCGAATTAAAAAAAACTCAACTTGATCACCGCTGTATTAACAAAATAGTCCATTCAATTATCGTCCGTTTTGCACTTACTAATGATATTACTTTTGGCAGTTTAACAGGTTTAATGAATTTTGTGTTGAATGCAACTTAGTTGGCTTTTTTAAATATGGACTAGTTTGTAGCAAATCTTCGTTTGTTTTAAAAACAAATATTTAAATGTTAATTATTTTGGAATGACCATTATTTGTCCCCCAAATATTGGAGTCATATATGCATGTATAAGCTAACGGCAGAGCAAAAAAAACATGAATAGCTGAGCTTGTTTCAGAAGTTCCAGTGATGAGTTATCTGTTTAGTGATGATTCCTCTCTTTGATCTGGTGATGGAACCGAAGTTTTGCTCAGGACAGCGGCAGAATATGGCAGAAATCCACTCTCGGACCTTTGCCCAGATGCCGTGCAAGTGAAGTCAGAGTTGGTACTTCTGGAACCTAGCGCGCTAGCCGCTTGGCTGCTGTGACAACTGAGGCAAGAGCATGGCCCAGTGGTAGATGGCGCGCTGACCGCCGCTGCACATGCTGCTGCTGCCGCGGCTGCTGACGCTGCCGCAGAGCTATTAAGGCCTGCGGGTGACTGATACAGTCCTGGGTGCCTGAAACCACAGAGAAGCTCCGGTCGTGAATAAGGATGGGAGAGGGCACGGAAGGTATCGAGAGGGCGAATGGAGGTAGCGAAAGGTGACGAAGCAGCACCGGACGCAGCTGCGGCAGCGGCAGCTGCTGTGACACCAACATGCGGGTAATAGTGCAAAGGCATGTGGGAATGGAAAGGGTATGGTAGACTTCCGGTGGCTGCGGCGTGCGTCATCATGTAGGTGTAAAAGCTTGGATCTGCTGGATGGGGCCAAGACATTGCCAACCGCTGCCTCTTGTCCTTCATCCGCCTGTTCTGGAACCATACCTACAGACAGAGAATCATAATTCATGTTTACTATAGGAGTCTATTCAATCCATCCCGCTTTGTAGCACATAGGCCCACCGTGCACATTACAAAATACCTGGTCAACTTGCAGTAAATCAGTGATAAGCATATGTGTGTGCCCAAACACAAAAAAATCCACATGACTGAAAAACAAATAGACAAATACGGTATATATATAAAATATAGTATATACTCATGAGTCGTTTTTTTTCCCAGCTAAATTAATCATCAAGTTGAATAAACGAATTTCATATAAGTGATTCATATAAGTCTTTTCGATGCAATACTTAATTGTATATTAATTTCTGGAATAAATTCCGACTATGGCTCTTTTTTACTTGCTCAGATTGTGAAATAACCTTTCAAATGGATTTGTTTATAGTTTTGCCGTGTGTTTGTTCGTGTGTGTGTTTGTGCGCGTGCGTATGTAGGTGTGTGTTTGAATGCATGTATGTTGACCAGGGCGTGTTGTATTGGTTTCATCTTTTAAAAAATGTTGACTATACATTTCGATTTTTTATTTATATTATTGTGTAATGCAGGTAATATATTACGCACAAGTAAGCTTTAATGGTACATACCTTTATTGTTGTTTCAGGTAGATTTAGAGAAGCGGCAAGTTCACATCTTCTTGGTCTTGAGACATAATTTTCTCTGTAAAACTCTTTCTCCAGTCTTCCTATTTGTTCTCTGGTAAATGCAGTCCGGTACCTTCTCACTTGATCCGCACTTGACATGTTTGAGCCCATTCCATTGCCGTTATTGGAAAGAGAGGATGAACTTGTGTTGCTTCCAGAATTATTTTCAGAAAAGCCTTTAAAGAAAGAAATATGGAAACATTAGTCTAGGCTGTAGGGTATAGCCATATAATATTGGTTTGTTTTTTGGCTTAAAGAACAAGCGAACTTTTGTAGCAATATTTACATGTAAACTAGAATTTAAAATAACAAACACAATTTGTTGTAATCAAGAGTTATTATTATTAAGCCCAATTGTACTAATACTGTTATACATTCCGTTTATTTTGTTGTCTGTTGTTATTATTATTAACATTATTATTATTTAATATCAACCCATTTAATCCCAAACTGTTCTTAGACATGAATATATCTAAAATTATGTGTTTGTAGTTACACTTTTAGATCGTAATAAGTATTGATTTGGATTAAATTATTAAAAAACATTTTTATTTTATTTCCTTCGATTTAGTGAATATTACCTTTGTTGTTGTTTTCCTTGTGTTGGCTCGGAGAGCGATGTGATGGGCATCCCACCTCCACGTCACTGTTCATGTCTGAGTCTTGAGAAACTTCTGGGTACAAGTGAATTTTCTTTCTGCTTTCTGATGATGAAATCTCCGCTGACGAGGAATTCTCGTTGTTGTGGTGTGTACCGAAAAGACTGTCGATTTCGAACTTGCTTTTGGTTGGAATATCCCCGAGACTTCCATGAAGCGAGGCGGAAGTTATTCTCGGGCTAAGTCGACCACTGTGCTGAGAATTTTCGAGGGCCTCCAAGACTGAATTTCCAGCAGAGTCTGACAGGTTCGACAGCCTTTTCCCAGACACCGGACTATGCAGACCTCTCTCCATCAGAATCATCTCTTTTCTTATCCTCTCCATCATTAAGCCTGGTTGAAAAAAAACTAATTTCCAGGGCTATGGCTCCGATGAGTTGTGGTGGAGCTAATCCGCATTCAGCTCAGCAACTGTCTCTAAATAATATAACACCTTTTTTATGAGAGACACGCAAAAAAATAGAAGAATGCCAGTACGAGCAACGAATGACTGCTCAAAATGACCCGTGCATCCTCTCTAGTCCAAATGTCATTCATCAAAAAGTGGTTGCTGCTCTTCGGTAAGGTGCATCTGACGCTGCTCGAATGATCATTTATTGTAACAGGTTTATAAGCAAATAAATACGAGAGGGCTGTCAGCTGATGATGGAGGCGGCCTGCGGTCAGACGAATATATATCCAAGTGGAGAGGAAGAAGAGGAGTGAGGAGTGGAGCTGTGTCCCTGGGTTGATCAGAGTATGCTTTAGAGGTGGCTCTTGGGTTTGGCCTCTGGGGTGAAATTGACAGTCTGATTAATAAAATGAGCGCGGCAACATTTCCCTCTTCATTTAGGAATATCATTATGTTGATTCTATTGTTTCTCTTCTGTTCTCTCGTGTTCATCTGTCTGTGTGTCTTCCCTCTATTTTAGTATATTTTTCTGTGACATATATTAGTGATACCTTATTACGGATTAAACAGCATTTAAATACTAGTTATAATTAACCCTTGCACACTGGAAAAAACAAAATCATAAAAACGTTTTTATAGCTATAATTAGATAAAATGTAGACGATTCCAGATATATTCTGATGTAACCCCTATGATATAAGTATTGCTATTGGTAATAATGCAATATAAATAATTACCAATAGCAATACTTATGTCATAGGGGTTACATCAGAATATATCTAAAAAGTAAACCATTATATAAACGGGTTAATTATAACTAGTAGGTCTATTTAAAGTTATATTTAGAATGAGTTAGCATGACCAAAAACTTCTCCATACATTTTTTGTCATTTTCTTTTGATACATTTTACCATAGATTTGGTGTATTAAATCACACCTATGAAGTGACGTCGTGTATGTCACATGTATAGGTCATTCGGGTTTAATCACATTGTTTCTTCTTGTAATCATATTACCCTAATTTGAGATACGTCTGCCGTTGTTTGGTATGTACATATTTTAGCAAGCAAATAAGCAACTATAGAAGCTGTGATTTTAAATACTCAATATAATATTTAGAAAACGTTGTGATGATGCCATAGAATAGTAGAATAGATTCACAGAAAAGCTGTAATGCTAAGGTTAACAAGGAATGCAGAGCCTCAAGAACATCACATCTATGCATCTTCTGGCGCCCCCCAGCGTTTCCCTTGATTATCACAATATTTGAGCGGTAAAGTTCTTGATTTTCAGAGGGCAGAAGGCCGGAATAAGCGCAACGATGTAGTCTGAAATTCGTCTGATCCCTGATATCACTTTTAAAATAATTTATCTCATATTGAAGACAGTAATGGGTAAGTTTAATGGTTGAAATAGTTTAAATTGTTACGGGATAAAATAGATTAATGTAGTTTTTAAATTGCAATCGCTATTGAAGGTGTCCACAATAACTATGGATATTTTATTTATACACATATATACATATATACATATTCATTTCCAAAAAAAAGACAACAGTCAACATTAAAAAAACTATTTTATTATTTAAAAGATAATACGTGTATAATGATGTTGGTCTTAAACCGTTTGCTCGTGTTAGCGTGGATAAGTATGTGCACAATCGTGTAGCATATATGAACAAGAATGCAAAAAAATTAAAACTTATTGACAAGAATGCACATGCATAGGGAATGTGTTATAATCGTGGCTTGATTACCATTGAGAAAAAGTGTGTGTTTACAGTCAACACGGAAGCCTTAGATCATACACCGGATACGTTCAAGGGGGTAGGCTTAGACCCGGAAGTTGAAGCATCCATGGGTGGATTCTGATGCTAACTGGCTATCACTTCACGTTTGCATTCCATAGACTCATTTTAGGGGTCACTTTGACAGCGAATGAATTTGCATCCAAAGCATTTAATACTCTATATGTTCATTGATTATTTGAAACTAATCGACTATAGAAACAGGACAATGTATAAAAAGCTCCATTACTTTGTATCTCACGTTATGGCCCCTATCAGCCGTTTTGGGGAAAATATGCTAACTATTGTGTCATAACCACGCGACTTACTAATGTACAGTAGAGAAATTACTGTATAGTCCAGGAGAAGCTTGCAGGCAATCAGGGGACGTGGAGGCATACAGTAAATATTACAAAATTATTAATCAGTATACTTACCAAAAGTTGCTCCTGCTCCTACGCTTATGGACAAGTCGTACTCACGCACTCCTTTTTCTGCAAGAGGCAAGATTCGTAGTGATTCAGATTTCTCTTGGCAAACCTACGAGAAGTATTACAACGTTCAGAAACATTGCTCACGTCACATCTCCTTCGTCACGCTCAGCTTGAGGCTGCACAATACGCTCGCCTACCACCGAAAAAGTGCTTCTAATTGACTTCACTTGTTCTCAATAGGAATGAATGGCATCTGTTCGTCCATTCATTATACTGTCATTGGATATGTTCACCAACTATACTTCCGCAATTTAATTTACAGGGGCCCGATCTGGACACAAGGACTCGCTGGAGTGCGACGTGGCAGGATAGATAATTTGATTAATCTAACCCAAATCCTGGGCAGCTATGCCAATTTTGCACTGCCTCATGCAGGAGGCCTGTGAAAGTCAGAGAAGCCATGGTCAGGCTCGAACCCATGACCATCATGAGGTTGATTGTCCTGCAATGAAGCGACTTAGCCCACTGAGCCATGCAGACTCCCATACCACCATTTTTTTTACTATACCACGAAAATTGTGATAGCAGCCAGTGGTTAGAGTTAAGGTTAGGCAACACCTTGCAGAGAGTGGTTGAGGTTAGGCAAAACTCCAGTGTGGTTAAGATTAGGGTTTGGTTAAATTAAAGTTTAGGAAACACTTTAGTGTGGTTAATGTTAGGGTTCCGTTAAGGTTAATGTTAGGAAACATTCCAGCGTGGATAAGGTTAGGATTAAGGTTAGGGTTAATATTACCAAAATAAACAAACAATCACATGTCTACAGAATTTTAAACACCTCTGCATCATGCTGGAATGGCAACCTAATCTCACCCCTTTGCGTATTGATAACACAAGATTACACTTTACATTTTCATATTATTTATACATTGTATCAATACGCAGAAGGGTGAGATTAGGTTGTCCATTGCCTTAAGGAGATGTCTGCTGATAAAATTAGGATCCCCGACAAGTTTAACAGTTGTCAGCAGACATTACAAAGGGAATGCCTCCTTTGGCTTTACAAACCTAAAATTTCCCAGATGTAGGAAATAGGTTGAAAGATGGAAATGTTTGATTTTTCATTACTCAGGTGTGAGCTCATTACACAAGTTATGCATCTTTGTGCATTAGCCTTAGATACAAGAAGCTCACAATGTAGCTTACGTTGTTTACTGAGACGGGTTACAGATGTGCTGTACTTTTGGTACACTGGGCAACTATATTCTTAAGTGTCCATCCAGCCAACTCAATATCACCCCATGCCTACAACAGCATAGTGACTTCCAAAAATTATTTTGCACGCTATAGATATGCCAAATTAAATTTTTGTGTGCTATAGATATTTGCATATGGGGAATGGTTAAGGTTAGGCAACATTCCATTGAGGTTAAGGTTAGCTGTAACTATGCCACATTGACATATGTGCACCGAAAATTTAATTTGGTGTCTCAGACAAACCAATATTGTGTTATACACTCACCTAAAGGATTATTAGGAACACCCGGTCAATTTCTCATTAATGCAATTATCTACTCAACCAATCACATGGCAGTGGCTTCAATGCATGTAGGGGTGTGGTCCTGGTCAAGACAATCGCGTGAACTCCAAACTGAATGTCAGAATGGGAAAGAAAGGTGATTTAAGCAATTTTGAGCGTGGCATGGTTATTGGTGCCAGACGGGCCGGTCTGAGTATTTCACAATGTGCTCAGTTACTGGGATTTTCACGCACAACCATTTCTAGGTTTTACAAAGAATGGTGTGAAAAGGGAAAAACATCCAGTATGTGAAAAAAAGAAAATTCCTTGTTGATGCTAGAGGTCAGAGGAGAATGGGCCGACTGCTTCAAGCTGATAGAAGAGCAACTTTGACTGAAATTACCACTCGTTACAACCGAGGTATGCAGCAAAGCATTTGTGAAGCCACAACACGCACAACCTTGAGGCGGATGGGCTACAACAGCAGAAGACCCCACCGGGTACCACTCATCTTCACTACAAATAGGAAAAAGAGGCTACAATTTGCAAGAGCTCACCAAAATTGGAGAGTTGAAGACTGGAAAAATGTTGCCTGGTCTGATGAGTCTCGATTTCTGGTGAGACATTCAGATGGTAGAGTCAGAATTTGGCGTAAACAGAATGAGAACATGGATCCATCATGCCTTGTTACCACTGTGTAAGCTGGTGGTCAATCAATCAAATGTATTTATAAAGCCCTTTTTACAACAGCAGTTGTCACAAAGTGCTTTGACAGACACCCGGCCCGAGACCACCAAAAGCAAGCAACACAAGTGATGCACAGTGGCTAGGAAAAACTCCCTAGTAGGAGGGACCTGGGAAGAAACCTAGAGAGAGGCCAGACTCAAGTGGGTGGCCAGTCCTCTTCTTTCTGTACCGGGTGGGGGATCTGAAGGTACACAGCCCATTGTAATAAGGTCAATCAGTGTTAAATTATTGTCCAGCAAGGAAGATATGATGGGTGGACTGTGACCATAGTCTTTCTGTAGCATCTGTAGCAGTTCGGTGTTCTTGCGAAGGAAGACCGTGAAGCCACCTGGAAATGAAAGCTGGAGTCATCGGGTGGAAACGGGATCATCAATCGCAGTGACATGGGATCCAGCACAGCAGCGGGCCGGGCACAGGAAGGGGACAGGAAGGAGTCATCAGGCCACATAGTCCTGTCGCATGTTCCTTGGGTCCTCCTAGGATAAACATGACATCAGGAACATTAGAGGGGGAACACATACCTTGGGTCTAGTACCTTGACACAGCTCTGACCCCAAAATGAATATATAAAACCCTAGTCCCCCAGCCCATAAACTATTGCAGCATAACATCTGGGGCTGAGACGGGGGGGGACAAGAGACGTGGTCCTGCACAAGGAAGCCTCGAGCAGGAGCAAGCAGGCATGCTTCCGAACCACCCACATTGCCAAGACCACACCTCCAAAGGGTCACCAGCAGACCGTAACCACCGCAGGGGTAGCATTGGAGTGAGGATATCCCAGGAGAGAGGGGAGCCTACCAGGCAAGCCAGGATGGGCGGTTCATTAACAGTGCCGCCGTTCTCTTTTAGCCCCCTGGGCCAGACTACACTATACCATAGAACTTACTGAAGAGATGAGTCTTCGGCATAGACTTAAATGTTGAGACTGAGTCTGCATCTCTCACATGGGTTGGCAGATCATTCCACAGAATTGGAGCTCTACACGAGAAAGCCCTTCCACCAGTTGTTTGTTTACAAATTCTAGGAACAATGAGGAGGCCGGCATCTTGTGAACATAATATACATGTGGGTATGTATGGTTGCACCAAATCAGACAGATGGGTAGGGGAAAGTCCATGTAGTGCTTTGCATGTTAATAGTAAAACTTTTAAATCAGCCCTAGCCTTAATGGGCAGCCAGTGTAGAGAAGCTAGAATTGGGATAATGTGTTCCGATTTTGCAGTTCTAGTCAGAATTCTGGTGGCTGTGTTATGCACTAACTGAAGTATTTTCAGGGTTTTGTCTGGGTAGCCAGAAAAGAGAGCATTACAATAATCCAATCTTGAGGTAACAAAGGCATGGATTAACTTTTCTGCATCATTCTTTGACAGACAACTTCAAATTTTTGCAATAATCCTGTTATGGAAAAAAGCTGCTCTTGAGATATTTTTTACATGTTCGTCAAGAGAGAGATCTGGGTCCAGAGTAACACCAAGGTCTTTTACAGTTTTTTTCTGATATGACTTTACAACCATCTATGTTTATTGCCAGATGTGACAGCAGGTCTCTTCGTTTCTTGGGACCTAAAATAAGCATTTCTGTTTTTTCAGAGTTTAGAAGTAATTTTCTGTCATCCAACTCTTTATATCCAAAACACAGGCTTCCACAGGGTGTGCAGTTTTGGGGATTCTCCTTTTTTTACTGAAATGTACAGCTGTGTGTCATCAGCATAGCTGTGAAAGTTGACATTGTGTTTCCGGATGACATCACCAAGAGGCAACATGTATAGCGAGAACAGTAGCGGTCCCAAAACAGAACCTTGTGGAACACCAAAGCATACCTTTTATTTTTTGGAGGACAGACCATCCACAGATACAAACTGAGATCTTTCCGATACATAGGATCAGAACCATGCCAAAACATGTCCACGTAGCCCGATATAGTTTTCCAATCTGTCTAGAAGAATGTTGTGGTCAGTGGTATCGAAGGCAGCACTCAGGTCCAGAAGCACAAGAACAAAGGCACAGCTCTGGTCAGATGAAATTTGAAGGTCGTTTATCACCTTTACAAGTGCAGTCTCAGCACTATGATGGGGTCTAAACCCAAACTGGAGCTTTTCGTAAGTGTTATTAGTCTTTAGGAATTCACAGAGTTGCTGGGCGACCACGTTTTCTAATATTTTTGAGAGAAATGGTAGATTTGAAATAGGCCAGTAGTTGTTTAGTCTTTCTGGGTCAAGGTTAGACTTTTTTAAGAGTGGCTTTACTACAGCCAATTTTAGGGACTTTGGTACACACCCAGAAACTAGAGAGCAATTTATTATTTTTAGCATATGCGAGCCAAGCACAGGGAGTAACTCTTTTAGAAATTTAGTTGGAATAGGATCCAGTTGACAACTGGAAGGCTTTGAAGCCTTTACTATTTTAGTGAAAGACTCAAGGGATACAGGGTTAAAAAATTCCAGTGGTGGTGTAATGGTGTGGGGGATGTTTTCTTGGCACACTTTAGGCCGCTTAGTGCCAATTGGGCACCTGAGCATTGTTTCTGACCATGTGCATCCCTTTATGGCCACCATGTACCCATCCTCTGCTGGCTACTTCCAGCAGGATAATGCACCATGTCACAAAGCTTGAATAATTTCAAATTGGTTTCTTGAACATGACAATGAGTTCACTGTACTAAAATGGCCCCCACAGTCACCAGATCTCAACCCAATAGAGCATCTTTGGGATGTGGTGGAACGGGAGCTTCGTGCCCTGGATGTGCATCCCACAAATCTCCATCAACTG
>JACXGM010014835.1:0-21775 GCA_016801145.1 Umbra pygmaea | reverse complement strand
GGTGTGTGTGGGGTTGTGTGTGTGTGTTTGTGTGTGTGTGTGTGTGTGTGTGTGTGTGTGTGTGTGTGTGTGCGTGCGTGCGTGCGTGCGTGCGTGCGTGAGTGTGTGTAAGACTAATCCAACCAGGAATAGCATAACATAGAGCTGGATCACTGGAGAAGGGTTGAACAGACCCATATCCACCCAGACTTCCTACAACCCAGCAACCACATACAGGCCAGCAACTATCTTTATTTATTTTGTGAATATATTTTGTTATTAAGCTTGACACAGATGGAAATATAGGTCTGAAACAAAATGCACATTATATGTATATTTATACCCTCCATACCCTTACCCCCCGCTGAACAGAACATGAACCAAATATAACACCCCCCACCCCAACAAAACCCAAGCAGCCTCACACCCTTGTAGCATCCCCCCAGCCATACAAGGCAAGACCCTTTAAACATCTCAGGACACATGTACAGCGCGGACAACCAATGCAGACCTTTTCCAATTAAACCTTTTTGGAATAAGGACAGGGAACGATGTTGGACTGGGTAATGTGTGTGTGTTTCTACAGTATGTGTCTGAGTGATTTGGCAGTGTCTCAGTGTGTCCTGGGTAGTAGCATGGCACAGGCAGAGCGCTACATTGTGCCATCTCACGGTTCCATCACTGAGAATGTCCCCTGCCTGGCAGCCTCACTGTTTAATTAGCTGGGAGTAATCAAATTGCTTGAAGATTAAGAGAGAACAAAAACAACCTATAATGCACACAGGAAAAATCCACCGGAGAACAAAAAACAAAGACCAAATAAAGGGAAACAATGACTGGGTTTGCTTGTGTTTGTTTGCGGTTCTAATTTAACTCTATAATGGGGACAAAAATGTCCCCAAACTGTCAGAAAAACTGCACTAATTAAGACATTTTTTAGGGTTAGAATTAGTGATAATATACATAAGTACAAATGGTATTATCAGTTAGGTTTACGCAGTAGGGCCATGGTAAATTTGAAGCCTTCATAATAATAATTAATTCAACTTATATGGCATTTTTCAAGGAAGCCAAAGCACTTTACTTATTGTGCACACCACCAATGTGTAGCACCCACTTGGACGATGCACAGCAGCCATTTTGCACCCAAACGCTCACCACACATCAGCTATTAGGTGGAGAGGTGGGTAGATATATATGCAAATTAGGAAGGAGGGTGATTGTTAGGTGGCCATGATTGATATGAGGTGTGGTTGGGAATTTGGCCATGACACCGGTGTTAACACCCCTACTCTTATGATAAATGCAATGGGATCTTTAGTGACCACAGTGAGTCAGGACAACCGTTTAAAGTCACATCTGAAAGACAGCACCCTACACAGGGCAGATATCCCCTTCACTGCCCTGGGGCATTGGGAATGTTCTTAAGACAGGTTGATGAGAACCCCCTACTGGCCCTTCAACACCACTTCCAACAGCATTGGTCTCCCATTCCAGTGATTAACCAGGCCCAACCCTGCTTAGCTTTAGAAACAGACCAGCAGTGTATACACTGAGCTATGCTGCGGGCATATTAGTATATTGAAGTTAAAGTTAGGGTGAGGTTAGAATTAGTAAATGTATGATTTTTTATGGTAGTCAAGTTTAGGTGTGTGTGTGTGTGTGTGTGTGTGTGTGTGTGTGTGTGTGTGTGTGTGTGTGCGTGCGTGCGTGCGTGCGTGCGTGCGTGCGTGCGTGCGTGCGTGCATGCGTGCGTGCGTGCGTGCATGTGAGCTCATCTGCAGTGTAATCTGGAACATCCTAATCAGCACATGAAACAAGTCAGAGTAGAGCAGTAATTATTACTCAGCCATTATTATCACTGTGATGTGTTTCAATCAAGAATACCCACTCGCTCATCCCCTACGAACAAGTACGGACAACAGGAAACGGAGGGCTGGGGTGGAGCTGGTTAAAAAACTTACTATGTAATGTCGACTAAGGAAGTAACATGGGTCATGCACATCCCACATAAACAACCACACACAATAGTGAAAAGGGCACACCAGCGTTCACATCACTAGGTGGAAAATATTCAGCAAGGGGTCTCAGATTGTTAAGATGTCCACAGTAACACCATTGATAGAGCGTCTGTGCATCACTGCTTGGTATGGTCTCCACGTAAGGGCACACAAGAATGGTCCCTACCCAGTACATCAACTGCTATCTATTTCTCACTTCCTAATTTAAACAAGACTGAGTTAAATTACTTATTTTGTCATTTCCCAGCAGTTCCTGGCAAAACAGTTCACTTTTTGTGCCCATATCAGGGGTCCATGTGGCTAAGTAGCGGGCTAAGTCACTGAATTGCCGAACAAGCTACCTCATGTTAGTCAGAGGTTCAAGCCTGACTACGGGTTTTAAATTTACCTGGACCTCCAGAATGAGGCAGTGCAAATTGGTATAGCGCTGCCCGGGATTTGAGATAGATAATTCAGATAATCTACCATGCCACGTCGCTCTCCAGTGGCTCCTTGTGTTCAGATCAGGTTCCTGTAAATTAAATCACGGAAGTATAGTTACTGAATGTCAAACATCCTAAGCAATTTCTGACTAAAAGCTTCCGTGTTGGATGAGCAGTGCGAAAAAATATTGTCCGACTCGCGACATGTGGTTGGATGAACCATTTGACCACCCTTCACCATCCCGCATTTGTCGAGGTGGGATTGTGGAGGTGCCGACGTGGAGAATGTGTGGAAAAATAAAATACATGTAAAAGGGATCTAGTTCATCTCAGGGCTGTCACCCAGCCACGTCTATCAGAACTCTGCATAGTAAATCTATGCAAGCTGTAGCTAATTAAACAGGTAATTATAATGAGCCTTGATCGGGAGCTTTTACTGAACCCACATGCACTCGCCACCACTTCTAAACTCACATTATGTACACTAACTTCAGACATTATGTTTCAAACCCACCCACACACACACAACCACACAAGCACACCGACCAGAAGGGTTCTCAACAGGACACCCAGAAAACAAACAGATTTAGACAAAGAGTATGTGCGTCTGCAGCGTGCTTGTGAATTCATTTTCCATTCCCCAGCTGATCCTCTATGGTATCCCAGCATGCCAGGCGCCTGGTATGCCATAGCCGAACCCCGTTGTCTCAGTGTCTCACACCTCAGCCTCCTCCTCTCCAGAGAAAGGCCACGTGGACATGATCCAAAACAATTCCCCATGTCCCTCCTCTCTCATCGTGTGTATGCTCTCCACACACACCCACCGTATCCCCGGAGAGCCAGCCAGCAGCTCCAACAAAGTCTTGACCTTATTCCCTGCAGGGAGGCAGGACATCGGGAGGATCATTTAGGATTCTTCACTTGAGAAAATTAATCTAAGATGGAGCTGGCTGGTACGACTTGTAACCTCACCGGCTGCGGGCCACTAAAGTTTCCAGCCCTAAGCTAGCACGTTAGCTAGCAAGATAGCACGCTTGTGTTAAACCACTCCCACCCCTCCTCCATGGAGTAGGCACCATGGAGCGGCCAAGCTCAGCGTCAACAACACAGACTGAACCCTGCCATGGCTTTACATGGGAATGGGAGATGAGTGGACTAGCTTCTGGCATTGATACCTCCATCGTCAGCAACACCGGGTTCAAATGCACCACTTGGTTTAGAACTCCCACAGCCTTCTGGGAGTTGTGTTTACAGGGATGCGGACAGAGGAACATGCTGCGCGTGCGTTCTTTGTTGAGCCTTTGTTTTAGCTAAGAGTCAGTGGGCGAGACGCGCCTTCCTGGCTTTGATGAGCGCAATTATGCTTTAAAGAGTGCCGCAGGAGCGCATGTATTATGCAGCCAGCATTGGCCGCCCTCCTCCCTCCCTCCCTCCCTCCATCCCTCATCTCCTCCTCACCTCCATCTCAACCCCCCAGTTCTATACACACAGACGGGCCTGGAGGACCGCAGCTTTCCTCCCCACAGACCAGACATCGCTATAGGGCTACGGCTCTACCACCTCGGCCCATCTTTTACCGGGGCTCTGGATCTCTCCTTGCGATGGGATGCTGTTGTACAGGCGTAGTTACAGAGACACACAACCACACTAAACACACACACACAGGCACAAAGAGACATGGCAGTCCGTGTTGTTTCCTGGAGGTCCTGTGGCTAAGAGGAATAACAACAAGCCAGCCACCCACACACAAACAATATGCTTCATTACGGCTCTGGTAAAGCTACACATAGCAGAAACAAATATCTATCTCTGTCAGCTGCAGACCGCTTCGCTCTAAAACATTAACTTTTTAGGAAATGAACAAAGAAAACAACCATCGTTTCTCATTAACGAACATGCCGTAATGGATCTTCAGTAGCTATTTTGAATGAATGTTCTAAGACTTGGGAGTCATGAAATGTACTTGGAAAAGTACTTTGAGGGGTGTTACTGCTCGGAATAAAAATTGGCTCTTTAACCGACAATGACGAATCTGCAAATGAATGAACAGCTCTGTGAAAGTCTGAGTCAGCTGGCTAAGGTCTTTATAGACTCTACAGTTCGGGGTCAATCCTCACATTGATTCCCTGGACCTCATCTATCCATGCATTTTGTCATTGCAATTCTATTCAAATTGAAATTGACTTGATGGCCTCAGTGGATTGGGGATTGACCAATAGAATTGACCAGTGAAATTGACCAGTGGAATTTCCCTCAGACTTTGAAAAGGGTGAACCGTATTTTCACATTACAAACCAGGCTGAAATATTTGTTTTGGAATGTTGAAATGGTAAATGTTGTTAACTTTTATGTTTAGGAATAGGGCGAATAGGATTTGGAATGGGAATGCCTTAGTAAAATAAAAAAATGTGTGTGTGTTGTGTGCGTGTCTACACCTCCCTGTTGGTGCAAACAAATCACATGGGCATGTACTGTACGTATGTAAATAAAAGACTCTTTATCAATCTATTTTAATTGCAGTTGTGCTGAAGCGGCGGTTCTGAGCCATTTATCCTTCACTCTCACATGCATTCATCATGTGGAGGACAGATTGCACGCCCATCTCTGAAGCTACCATCAGTTTACAGGCCTGGCTGGCACGCAGTCAGTCAACCCCCCCCTTTTGTCTGTCTGTCTGTCGGCCCATATCTCTTCCTGTAGTGGAATGTCTGTGTGTATCCACACTCCTCCCTGTTTGTCTGTGATAATTCATCATGAATTAAAATCAGTACGGGGAAATGCCTCTCTCTCTCTCTCTCTCTCTCTCTCTCTCTCTCTCTCTCTCTCTCTCTTCCCTCTCTCTCCATCCATCTCCCCAGCCCTCATCCAACATTAATGGCTGTTGGTTTTTTAATGAGGAAGTGTGGATCCCGGTGCGAGGAGTCCATGGGGGGCTTGTGATGGCAGGGCGGGGGGGGTCACTGGTGCACAACATATCCGCCGGCTGTGAGGCTCAAAGGCTGGCGTGGTAGGCGTGGGACGGAGGGGTACTATCAGTAAATATTACCATGCTCTCTCTCTCTCTCTCTCTCTCTACGCTCTAGTCTTCAGAGGACACCAGCAGACCCTCACTGTACGGTGGCTTTTTTGAGTGGGTTATGGAAACAGACATGTCTGTGTAATGCCCCTATCTGGGGCTTTGTGAAGCCTAATGTGCTCAGTAGGACAACACTCAGTATGTGTTCCTACCTTTTCATTGTTACACTTATGCAGGCGTCTCCTCTAATTCTCAAGAGTTTTTTTTTCGAAGAAGCCAAGTAACCATGAACGAAATAAAGGATTAAAAAGCATTTACAAAACCTCTTAGAAAGGCTGGACGTTATGGAGAGAATGTTGAAGAAGCTGGTGCAAAAATGTGCTTGTGTGCTTGTGTGCGTGTGTCTCTGTGTCCATGTGTGTTTGTGAGATGTGTGTGAAAGAGAGAGAGATGTTGTAAACAGATGGCACATTATATATTAATATCAAATTAATGGAGAACTGTATATAGGTAAACAGACCAGTGGGGACATTTCCCTTTAAGGTCCCCACAATGTTAGTAAGTGGTGAAAGATGTGTAGGTGTAAGTAGTTTTGTAATGGTATTTATGTGTAAGTGTGTGAATGTTTATTATGTAGGTGCAGATGGGTGCCTGTGTGTTCTGCCGAATGTGTGTGTGTGCCTGCGTGACTGTATATGTGTGTTTTAAAGGGGGAGGGGTCATTACCCTCCAGTAACCTCTTCCAGTGCCTATTTGTGAAGCCACCTGAGCGTTCAGCAAAACACGTTCCTTAATAACAGTTACATATTTACAATATAATAGGAACCCACTGGGCTGTGGCCACAAAATGGACTTTTCTGTTTCGCTCCACCTTTCTTTTGTAAGCAGTAATGGTGGAAGCACTCAACAGCTGCCACAGTCCCAGACACTTCATAAAAAACAATTGGAGGAGAGCGAAGAGCAGGAAAGAGCGAGGGGACCAAGGAGGTGGGGAGGCTGTTGGAATTGATTTGGTGGACCCCAATTGACTGTAGCAGGTGGGTGTTTTTGCAGTGATGGTTGCTAGCTGGAATGTGGAGTCTAAATACATATGGCTTGGTTATGGTATATCTAGAGGGCAATTGGAGGTTAATGTTTCTGTGCTTACGAAATACTGCCTTCATTTCATTTGTAATTAGGTGAAACACCTCTCCGTGAATTGAAAAGGGCTAAAAAAAATAAACTGTGGCTGATGACGTTTTCTTCTCTCCTTTCTGCCACACCACCCCTCCTCTTCTCCCTTCTCCTCCCAATTACTCAGCATGATGTAGACTGCGGGGCGCTGGACAGACACCACCAGGCCAGGTAGAGGCACCTTGGACTTTTGAAAGCCACCTCACACAGTATATGTATTCTATTCTCCTGTCAGGCCTGCGCCAACCTTCTTAGAGACAATACCATCAGACACCCATCATGCATTAATAACACAAATAGTTACAGTATGTCCTGTATTATGGTCAAGTGCCTCACAGCAAGCAATACGCTGCAGTGTTTTAGGAGAGATAAAGCAATAACTAGTGAGAGAGAGATACAGAAGACAGAGAAACAGATAGACTAGATGATAGATAAATTTAGACAGATAGTTAGATTGCTTGATTGATAGAGTGATAGATTGATAGATTGATAAGCCTCACAGCTTAATAAAGACTGCAATCTGTTCTCCTTCTGGCATAGCATCGGAGCATGCAAACGGGATTGCCATCTCTCTGTGCTTCTTCACCTCTCCAGTTTCCCTCTCTGCGTTTCTGCTGGGAGCATGATGGTAAAATGTCATAGTTATCTGGTGACTAAACTGACATGCCTCTCAATGTCACACCTTCCACCTTAATGGTCATGTGGTTGAATCCTCCATTACGTTGCTATTGTTCACAATTGAAAAAAGAAACATGCAAAGTCGTGCAAACTGTAATGCCCATGTCACCATCCCCCTGAATGTCGTGACTACACAGCTCCTTCAGCCATGCTTGATAACAGGCATGTTAGCATCATGTTAGCAACATATTAGCACCAATGCAACTGAGACCCAGCTAAATCAGAAACCAACAAAGCACACTAGACGTGAGAAAAAGTTTAAACTAGGGTTTTCAGTTGTCCCCATAGGAATACCCTTCCAGAAGAACCCTTTTAGGTTTTATTGAGAACCATTTTGGTTATATCTAGAAACAGTTTTAGTTACATAAACTGTAACAGGGGTGCCATGTCTGCAGAACATGTACTATAGCTTCTGCACAGCACTGGGAAGTTAGGGAATGAGGGGTGAGTGTCTAGAGACAGGAAGGTACAGCAGGGCTCCCATTAATACCCCCTCTTTTCTCCCTGAACTGCCAAGATTAAGCCCTGAAAACAAACAGAGACCACTTAAACAGCTGCTCAATCAGAAACGCTGCCACCCTGAGCGGGCAGTTGAGTACTGGAATCTGGCCTGAACATTTCCACTGTTACCTGGACCTGGCTTCGGTCTACGCCCTACTCCCATTGGCCAGCACATCCCATCACTAGGTGAGGACCTCATTGGCTGCCAAGGTGCCATGGCGAAGTAGACTGACAGCACCACTGGCTCCTGCCAATCTGGGTACATATCCATCCCTGCCACCCGCTTCGCAGAGGCAAAATCTGTAAACTGCCGCTGGCGCAGCAGCCGCTGGCACACTCCAACCCCTGGGAGACGCCATTAATATGTACGTGTTAATAGGTGGAGCCGCACACTAATTACGCACTGGAACGAGAACGTGTTTAATATTAGAATCCATTACGCTTCGGCTAGCACGCGCGGGCGACAAATGAATTAAGACAACACATTATTTAGGGGCGCGCTGCGAGGAGCAAATGGAGACTGACAGCACGGAGAAGGTTGACACTCATCATGGCAGCTGTTGCTCACATCTGCTGGCTCCCCTGGCTTGAGCTCTCAACGGCTCTTTGATAGGTGCCTCCACGTAATTAGTCAGGTCTCTTCTTTTCCCGTTGTTTTGATCTGATTTCACTGCAGTCTGCAACAGCACAACACAAAAGTTCTGGGCTTGTAGACAAAATACCAACAATGCAATACTTTAAATTCTTCTGCAGTTCAGGTTTCCTCAGTTAAGCGCAAACAGAAAGAAATCACCACAGAACGGCCACTTTGCATACTTTTTGCTGGCCTAAATGATCACATTTTGCAACAGCGAAAAGAAAATAGCTCATATCAGACTGTTTCTGCATCAATGATTGATTTTGCATTACTTATTTTCTGCTCAATCCGTCCTCGCCTGGATGAAAATAGCAGGCAAGGAGGAAGAAAAATCTGAGACAGTTCTCCTCCCTCCCCTTTCACCAAGTCCCTAATGAGTATGTCGCTAGCAGAATTAATTTTGTATTGTTTAATTGATCCCCAAACGCCTCTCATCCATCATAGGCCCATTCAATATCTTACTCTCCCACTGTCCAGAGTCATTACTCTATAGCAATTGCCCTCAAAAAGTCCTGCACTACACACTTGGGTTAGACATCTATATTATCAGACACAAACGTAGACACGAGCACGCACGCATACCACGAAAGTGGCACGTCTAAGTCTGCATGCGTTCAAAATAGCCCGGACCTAGCGGGGAAGGCGTTGCAGAACCATCAGCAGAAGACGGGTATATTTCAGCAATGAGGGATGAAACACCGGGGAATGCCGTAACATCTGTGCAACATTAATGATCTTTTCTGGAGTTCTCTCACTAGTTAGCAAAGCACAGGAGGGAAGAACTCTGGAACGAACAAGGGGATTTGAGATGTTTTTGGGAAGTCTATGTTGTGGGATGATAAGCGAAAGAAGGATAGTTGTGAGAAAGTCAACAAAATTCAGGATGTTGACTTGGATTGTAGAAATGCAGAGCTATTTTAGATTTAGGAGCGATGGCCACAGGAGTGCTAGCGGTAGCAGTCTAAGAAGATCATGGTAGATAGCATGCTGCGTGAATCTCGTCACGTCCTGACACGGCAACATAACGAATGGCCCCCACTAATGAACAGTTTACTAATTGATTGTGGGGAAAAACAAGGTATAACTCAGCCAATGATGGCAGGTCCAAGGACTTCCAGGACAGTTTGTCAATAGCCTCCATTCTGCCAATGTATGCCTTCAAACAGAATCTCTCTGACCAGCATTAATGCACAGGAAGCATCTCTGAAGGGTTTTACCAATTTTTTATCCCCTTCCTTCATTAGATGCTAAAGCATATCATTACACAGCGCGCATGCATTTTACTCATTCATCAATTAGGATGGATTCAATTAACCAGCTTGATAGATGTCCTCTTTATTGTGTTCCAACCCCGGGGCTACACCCAAACCACACAGGTATTCCATCCAGCCAGCACAAAGAGGTTTTCAATGGGGTTTATTCCACGGCTCCTTTTGTTCACTGACCCGGGCAAAAGCTGCTTTAGCATGAGGTGTGTGTGTAGGGCTTCCACTATTGTTTTCGATTAACTAATTATCCATTATTATCTAGACTAAACAGAAGGCATTACCGTAGGGGCCTGGATGAGGAGGCTATCATTTCCCCATGGGCTCAGAGCTTCACTGCCAGGGTCAGTTATTTAATTTGGAGCAACTCTGCTGTACAAACTGAGCTTTAATTTACTTTCTTAGGCAGAAATGTACGTGGGCAATGCGGATCTAGCTCCCTCATATTGAGTGACTTGGAATCAGCCAGCCGTTAGGCCCCAGACAAAAGGACCTGACTTAACCACACCCTCCTAGCCCCACCCCCTCAGCCCATTTTCATCACTCATCTTATGGGTTCTCTCTTCTCCTCCCAGTTCTCTAGTTCCGTTCATGCCGGCCATCCAAAATCTTCACCATTGCTAGTGACTTGAACACTCTCTCGTTCATCTCTCCTCCCCTATTTACATTGGAGAGTGGACCAAAACATTGCATTCCATTCCTGAAGGTGCACACGATTGATCTGCGTGGTCAATGTTAACCAGTGATTTGAACGCATCTTGCCGTCTCTTTATAGTCGGTGGTGTAGATATAAAGGCACAGTAAAGAACGTGTTTATAGTAGCCAGCCAATAGGAGGTGTAGAATAGCTGTGAAGCTTCTCACCTCTTCCTGCTGCTCCACTCTGTCTCAGACAACCACCCCTGGGCCTCCAGGTTCAGTCTCATAGAGAGTAGGGCCAAGCCATAATCAAGAAATTACCATAATTCTTAGTAATCACAGGCAAAGCAGGGCTGAATGACTGAAATTAACTATTTGGGCAACTGCCTACCAGAGTGAAAACAACTGTAATTTTCCACCAATGTGTTCTCTTGGATATTTATCATACTTCTCCAATTAGAGAACTGCAAGTCACAAGGGAGGGCATACTGGGAAGACATGAGACACGCCCTAACTAGAAAGTGTCCCGTTTGACGCGAAACTAAAGAATGAGACTCGACTAGAAACCCAAATAATCATTGTTTTCCAGTGTGTGTGTGGCAGACTGAGTGTTAGTGTGTGTGCGTGTAATGAAGGCTCATTCAGTGGGGGGACAGCGTGGATTGGTCAGAGGGTTGCGTGCCCACGCTCCCCATCCAGAGCATTACATGTCTCAGCTGCTAGAGCATGAAGCATCATGGGGGGGGGCTGCTAGAGAACAGGGTCAGCGAGGCAGAGGACCATTCTGCTCTAATTGACTCCTTTGGGTCTTGGTTCCACAGATCAGAGACTTGTTACAGGAATCCGGTTTCATGGTTTCCTAACAATGGGATTTGTGGAAGGGGATTTGTCATCCGGGGGGATTGGTGCCGGTAACCTTTTCTGTTTTGTGTGTTGCGGTTCAACACTCTTGATGTTTGGCTTTCTGCTTGTCCCTGTGTTTTAAATCCAATTAGTTCGACATGGAAGCAAACACTGGCGGTTTACGACGGGCAAGAGGTATTCAGGGCATGGCTTCGGTGAGAGCGGACAGCCTTCGGCGTTATTTACCGCCTGTGTCCGTTGAACCTCTGCGTTTAAGTGTGACTGGGGTGTCTTTTTAGGTCATGCCGCTGATACAACCTGAAGAAGAGATGCAAATGCACCTTCTGCTTACGTGACCCAAATGTTGACAATTCAAATTTACAAGCGAACTCACCTGAACAATTGAAAACCTGCAATCACGGAGCCTTTTTTGATATTCTAGTTAAAAAAAAGCTTTATGTTTCTCTAGGAATAGCGTTGTGTCGCAGTAGAACAAGAGCCCATCATGGCGTGAAAGCACATTGTATGTCCGTCGGGCTGAGGAACAAGCAGGGGTGGAACAACAATGCTCCCAGTCAAATAACCCTGATTAATAAACCACTGCTATCGTCTGCAAAAGGTCCAGGAAGACTTCTCACAGAGCTTCCATATCTTCTCTTTTCCGCCCCGCCGCCAGCTAGTCGGTCTGCCTGTAGGATCCGGCCCTGGGAGAGAACCAGAGAACAACACAACACTAACGACTCTGGCCTTTTCAAAGAGGGGACCCACAGCTCGCTCTGTAGAGCAGGGGAGGCTCAGAGGTGTCCATCACCCCCCCACAGCGCCCCTAATAATGGAGAGCATCTCGTCCTCCCTCTAAGAACTGGTGAGGCCCGAACAAACAGCCACATTGGATGAGTATAATAAGGAGCTGCAGAGGGGCAGGTCAAGAGGCAGTGGCTGAGCAAACACTAACGGCAAACAGACGACCATGGTCCTCACCTCACTACATATGTCAGAGACAGGGCGAGGTAAAGGGGACGACGGACTGGGGAGTTTACAGGAGAAGCTCTTCAAACACAAAACAGCGTGAACATTTCCTCGTGAAGCAGAACTAGCTGTCCAGTGGCGCAACAAGGCCTGCTTTGTTCCCTTCACAGCTCAGAGACAAACCCCCCCTCAGAGAGGGGGAGAGAAGGGAGGGGCGAGGGCACAAAACATCCATCCACCTGATGCCATACTGCTGCCTGGCCTTGGTTTCCTTTATGGGCCAAAGTGGCGCGGAGGAGGAGAAGGAGGGGAAACAGCAGACAAAGCACAGACTTGTCTCTCGCTCTCTCCCTCTGCGGGACTGTCTTTGTGTCATCCCTGCTCGTCCCCGCTCACAGGCGTCAGGACAAAGCAGTCAGCTGCACGGACACCTCGTTAGGGCCGCTCCCTGTTGGGCCGGATACACCTGCTCACATGGGCAGAACTGACCACAGTATGTCCCCCCCGCTGGGATCAGCAAACACACGCACACGGTCACAGACACATGAACGCACGCAGACACGCACTGCAGAGGGCTACAGGTCTATAAAACCACCTGTCCTAACGGCTGTCTGTTCAAGTCCTTCCCAGCAGCCGCATGGTGCATCCCTAGTCAGGCTCATTGAGATGATCAGGGCACCATAGAGCCAGGCCAGCCATGTTTGGCTCACCGGAGTCACGCTCACTGTACCGCCCTGTGGAGCTGGCTCGGGACGGAGCATCGGCACTCTACACCTTGTGTGTCCTATCTGCTTTCCCTGGCTCCTTTTGTTTAAAGCGGTTTCCTTTTTGCAGAGGTACATTGCATGGACGCAGGTGGGAGAATGTGTGCGTGTGTTTGTGTGTGGGGCGGGGAGAGGCAGTGTTTAACACGTAGAGGCACGTGAGCAATACACAGCCGAGAATAGCACTATGGAGTTTTCACTAAAGATGTACGCACAATGGTTGGAGCCAAGATGTGGTGTATAGTTGTAGTGGGCTGGGTGTGTAGGCTAACGCAAACACCAGGCCTCCACAATCACACACCATCCGTAGCCGAGCCACACAGTGTCCGTCTTAATAGCGTTATTAAATTGCACGCAGCGGTGGAAGACATCGTTTTAAAAAGAAGCAACATTTTGACTGTAATTAATCCAAGCTGTAGCTGTATCAGGGTGTGAGTGCCATTAGAATAACATGTGAAGAGAGTGGTTGTTAGGATCTAGCCATAAGAAGGATTATATCACCATGTCTGTCTCTCAGGAATTAGTCTCGCTCTAATTGACAGACGGAGTAAGAGAAGGCCACTGGAATAAGCAGACAGCGTCATCTTAAATCACTTCCTGTGTCCCTGCTTATCCAGAGGGATACATTATTATGACATGGTAACTTTCCTGTATTTTGCCCCTTCTCGATCCTCAAAACACTGTGCTTTGAGCCGTGCTGCCGTTAGCATCCCCAAGCAAGGATATCCAGTGGGGTTAGCGCTTAGCTGCTCTGCTCACACCAAGCCAAAGGAATATGCAGGAATTAGTTCTGGCTCCGTGCACATGCAGTGAAAATCAGCCAGCGCCACAACAACAGTCACTGCACCAAAATGAGCTATTTGTCAACACACAAACGTCTCTGCTACAGAGAGGAACACAGCCAATTCATATGGAGAAGAATAAACAAACAGAAAGATAACAAAAAAACACACCCCACACACACACTCTTTCTCTGGGATGGTCGGTCATGTGACAGTGACAAGGGCTGAAGATGTGTGAAGGGGAGCCATTAGTCACTGTAGCTGCTGTTAGCATCCGGCAGCAGGCTAGGGGATAATAAGTTATCGTCCCCCAGTACCTGTCAATGCCTTCCCCCCCAAACCCAGCACACACCGATAGCTGATTTCTAATCGCCCCCCACACCCCCACCCGGCTTCAGAATTACAGTTGTAGAAAGGTCACCTCTGTGACTGTCCAATTAGAATGTAATCAGCGCTGAACGCCACGTGTCCAACCTCCACACCCCTCGCTGTCATAAATCCTCACGCTGCGCCACGGCGTCAAGACACGCCTGCTCAGACAGCGTGATGGGGGTTAGCGGTGGCAGGCTGAAACATGGCGGCGCGTTGGTCTGCTATCTGGTGATGGATGAACGTCCCAGCGATAGATGAGGACACTTGTGAGACCTGCTAGTTAATACAGCTCATGTCAATAGGCGTTCAATAAACATGGTAAAGTTGAGGATGACTGTATGTACAGAAGAGCCCAGGTTGTCATTAGTCGCTCTACTGACCCCAAGTTGACCCCCTGATGACCCCAGGACTCTGATCAATCTGCTCTCCAATCAGGATCTCATCAGGATCACCCCTGTACCAATGAAACCCCCCAAATTAACATTGCCCTCGTAAATACACATGTCCTCTCAGACCAGAGAGGAACACGGAGGAAAACGTAGCATCACCAGAAAACGTACCATTCAGATGAGCCTTTTGTCTCAGTAGGGGAGACAGAGAGACAGACAGGGCTACCGAGAGGGAGACAGACAAACTGAAAGGAAGACAGGGCTTATGACAGATAGGACAAGGCTATTGGTAGACAGACAGGTCAGAGTTTAGTGATAGACAGACAGGACGGGGCTTATTAAGACAGACAGACAGACAGACAGACAGACAGACAGACAGACGGACAGACAGACAGACAGACAGGGTTAATAAGAGAGACAGTGAGCTCTGATCCTCCCAATTAGAAACCAGTGAGAGCTCAGCTGTGTGCTTGTTACCCCAGACCAGGGCCTGTAGACCAGTCCAGACTGTACCCCAAGTTCACCACAACCCCCCACCCATGACAGAGGAACCAGGGAAGAATGGGTGGAACGGGACACACACACATACCCCCCATCTCAGCAGTAGGAAGTGAATGGGCACGGGGGCTCGTTGACTCCGTCACGGACCTCCAGCTCTCAGTCAGACATCTGATGTTGTCAAGAGTTGCCGTGACGACCTGGCAAATCCTTTGACCTCTGCTCCGACGGATCACAACTTGTGAACCCGAGACGGGAGGGTGGTGCTGTGTGTGTGTGCGGGGGGGATTTTTATTGGAATTGGGGTGAAATAACCTCTGACAGCTGTCATAGCCGCCTCGTCTTCTTGCGTTTAGATAATGGTGCTGGGGGGGTTTGGGGGCGCCAGGTTGCAGGCTGTCAGGGCGCAGGCTCAGGACCTGTGATTAATGAGGACGGCCGTCTCTCCGCAGGAAACCAGCAGCACGCGCCGCACTGGTGTCACAGCCGCAACCCCCTCCCTCGCCCGACTGTGATGTTCTGGGAATGTGCCACCTCTCACAAAGACATGGTGTCACAACCAACACACTAGCGCAGGTCTGACACACACACACATACACACACGTGCTGTGGAAGTCCAGTAGGGTCTTTCCACGGTCTTCAGTCCTCAGCCGGACGAAGCATCAAGTTTTGAATTCTTCCCTGCATCTCACACCAGACGGGAGAATATGAGGGGGGCGACAGGCAGGAGTGATTGGGGACTGAAGGGGCACACAGCAGGGGTTTGGACCAGCCTCCCAACCTCTGCCTGTCTGACTTATGCCACTCAACTAAGTTAATGATGATTCCTTCAAAATAACCCCCGCACCATATACACACACAAACCAGTGTAAAACAGCCACCCCTCATGCCTGACTGTGTTTAAAAATACACAGGAGCTAGGAACGACTCCAGAACAGCCAGGAATAGCGTGGGGGGGCTGCTGGCATGTACATTCAGCAAGAGGAGGAGAGACACGGATCTGTTGGGGGACGGGACTGGGTGGGGGAGACAGAGGAATATTTATGACAATCAACACCCCTGTTGGCACCGTCAAGTGATTTTTAGATGAATTGTATCCCCCCCAAAGCCCCCATTCGTTCCTGCCGTTTGCCGCATCCATAATCGAGTCAAGTGACTTATTAAGGCTTATGAGAAAAAGCAGCTAATTTCATTAGCAGCCAGTCAATGTGCTGCTATCTGATTCTTTATGCCCGGAGGGAGTGCGGGGCAGCCCTGGTGTTTGGACACAAATGGTTATCATCCGCAGACGCGTAGGCAGCAACAATGTGGGGTGGATAAGCGGGCGATTTGGGAGGAGGCAGAGGCAAGACGCTGTGTGGAGATAAGCAGAGATTCAGCCCAGGTGTTAAAGGGTGTGCTGGCTTAACACTGTGTAGGGCTGGCAGGTTATGTGGAAACACGTTTCCAGAGACCTCGAAGAATGACAGGCGGTGCCAATCTGACCTTCACGATAACTGCATGTGCCTTTCTTCATGTCATCTAAATTGCAGGGGTGTGAAAACTAAACATCTGACCTTATATGTTCAGTACACACCATTGCATTCTTTAACAGAAATTAAGATGGTTGTCATTAAAATCTCGTAGAGAAATGCATTTTGCACTTTTTGTTCATATTGGACTTTTATTAATTCACGTTTAGCTGTTAAATGGACTGGCTACTGCACTGGGTATTACTGGAGATCCCATATAACTTCACTGAATTAGGTAGATTTTAGTTCCCTTGCATCTAACATTTGAAATGAGTTACAATGTGCTTTTAAGTTGGAGGAACTGGTGCCCTTAGGGCATTTTAAACGTTTACTTGAATAACATTTTATTACTGACTGTTTGTTTTATGCAATTGTGTTTTTTTCTTGCATTTTAATTGCTTTGCTTGTATACATTTACATTGTATTTTATGTGACCTACACAGATCGTTGCTGCAAATGAGAACTTGTTCCCAGTCAACTTACCTGTTTATATAGATGTATATATATATATATATATTTCCATTTTGCCCAGACTTTAAATACAGAAGTGATGAAAATCAACACAGAACCAGGGTAACCTAGCATTATCTTGAGGTTGCCAGGTTGCTGCTCAGCACTCCTATTGCCAAGACTGTATTAGCGTTAGCGCCACATTGGCAGACAATTACAAATAAGACAGACAAGCTGCTTGTGTACCTTCTTCCAGCCGGGGGTCAGGAGATGGTCAATCAATGATCACTGGGAGGTCAAATCCAGGGGTAGCTGGAGGTCAAGCCTATCTGGTCCCAACATGGTTACAGCACCCTATCGGACCCGTGCACCAGTCGTTACGGAGTTTAATCAGAGCAGGAGAGTCAAGGCGTTCATGTCACGATGTGTCAGCTCTCGTTAACCCAGCCATCTCAGATAAGCAGTCAAATGCCACAGACTTCACATCCATACATGTATCCATTATTCTGCACAAATATAATGTGAATTGCATGTTGCTTTGGTTTAGTACTTTAATATCATAAAAGTACATTAGTTGTTAACTTTCTCTCAAGTATTTTATTGACACACACAAACAGGTTCAAACACGCCTACGAGACTCCAATTATGCATGTTCTCTGTTCCATTTCTGTGCGAGAGTGAATATTTGTTTTCTTTTCTTTTACATTATTATATGCTTTTATGCACACACATGTGGGTGTGTGTGTGTGGGATTGGAAATTAGACACTAACGACACATGACTAATTGCCAAATTGTTTCCTGTTTCATATTGGGCCATTTTCCATCGCCTCCGTCATGGGGGCATCACTGTCGGCCAAATCGATATTCATAAAGTGTCGGCACTCTAATTCATTTTTCTGTTCTGTGCAAACACCACTGGGACCTTTAAAAGTAAGAGGGGAGAAAGAGAAAAGCAGACGCTTAAATTTCCCATTTAATGTCCATGCTTAGCGTATGTGGGCCAATTAAGCTGATCTTTCCAGCTCCATTACAACATGGTGTCTTTTTTTTCCTCCTCACCAAGCAATTCACGAGGTTGCCTCTGAAGCACACATGTGCAGTTTGCCATTTATGTTGTGAAGAATGAGTCTAGAATTTGCTTTAGTGTGTATAATTTGTGCTTGTGTTTACACACTCTACTGTATGTTCCCTGCATCCTTTCCATTTATGTGTGTATGCATATGTACATTTGCATACGTGTGTGTGTGTGCATTGGGTGTGTGTGAAACAGGGGAGCGTTAATGGCTTTTAAAGATCGCTGGAGTCAAATTAGCTTGATCGTCAGTCATCCTCACCCCCCCGGTGATCGCTCAGTGTCATTTGATTTCATTTCCTGGGGTAACGTGATCTCTGTAGATCCCAGACAAATCCCTGCAATTACAGCCAAGCCTTACTGCATTCGCTGCACTCCTTTACGGATGTGTGAGAAACAGTGTGCGGCACACCTCATCTTAAATGAATAAAGATCAGCAGAGAACAGCGGATCAATCAAAAATATTAAGAAGTGATGGATCGCTCTGTTTTACCCGTGTGTCGACTTCCGAACTCTGCTGCGTCCTGGCGTAGGAAAACGGAGAATTGCAAAGTATCGTTTTCGCAAGACGGTGCTTGTAAAACTTGAGTGCAAATCTCACTTTCTCACACACAAACACACACACCAGCATAATCTGGCTGCCCTGGACAGTGTAGAGCTTGTGGGCTAAGGAGGAGTGCTGTGTAGATAAGACTCTACTTAGCATTTGAATGGAGAATTCTGATTTCTATGCCGCTGGCCTTTGGCAACTGTGCTGCTTGTGAATTGCAAGTCTGTGTGTCTGGGTGACTGTCTGGTTTGTACACTGCCAACCCATATGCAGTCTCATCATATCTGGCTATGTTTGTGTGTGTGTGCCTGGCTGGCTGGCTGTCTGGCTAATAATTACCCTGGCTACTGTAGAAGGCAGTCATTTCCCCAGCTGTAACAGCAGGTGGTCACACATACCCAAATTCCCACAGTCCTTCACCAAGTGATGTCATCCAAACACACCTGGCCTGCCTCACTCCCCTTCCCTCAGTGTGACATCATATCACAGCACCTGTCTCCGCGCCTCCAGGCCTCTGCTGTTGTGGTGCCGCCCCAACCAACACCCTGGGCTCTGTGACTGGGTCCCCCCACATCAGTCTAAGGAAGGCTGATGGAGAGTGGTGGTGGTGGACCAACTATAGCTGATCCCAGAGCAGGTTCACAGGTGCTAAAATATACTCAGCTTTAAACTACAACACCAAGACTTCTCACAGAGCCAGCAAAAGTTAAGGAAGTTATTGTCCTCGTGTCGGATGTGGGAGAATTCTGGCTGCATGTTAAGTTAAATTTGGCACTTCAATCACAAGGCCGTCCACAGCTGTCCAAGGCATCTCATTCGAACGCCGACTCCACGTTGCCATCACTTTCCAACCGGATCCAAATGCTGCATGTATAACTTTCGAAACGGATCAGAATTCTATGCAGCGGGAAAAGCGTGAGAGAAGAGAGAGTGGGGACAGACGGGCCGATCGGCTTCCATCTTCAGTGGGCAGCTGTTGAGAAGGCTATTGGCGGATGTGGTGTCCCTTACAGAAGGCGTAACCCTAGACAAACACAATATCTGGCCACGCCATCAAGAGATCACCACAAGTCACAACACATAGAGACCCACTATAATTCCAGCTGACGCCATAGCTTCAACACGACCCACAGTGTGTTAGTCTGAGTGTGTGCCTCTGGTAAGGACCAAATGTTACCACAAGGATATTTAAACAAGGATGCTGGACATCATCGGAACATTTCGCCATTTGCTTACAAGGAAAACAAAAAACTCCACATTAGGAAATTCTAGTTTTCAGAAATCTCTAAATCTAAATCCCTATTCATAGAAAGCAAATGTAAACTTAACCCTGACCCCTGACCTTGGTGGTTTTGACTTTTCCGTTTACTTTTACACCTATAGACCTTAATGTTCCTACGGGCTAACATTGAATAGCAACATGAGTGGTAAATGTGTTTGTGGTTCTCTGTGTGTTTGACTGACTGCTTTCACTAAGGTCATTCCAGCACAGAGGCTCGGTTCAGCTACTGGCTGAGTGGTGATACTGGCTCAATCCTGACCTCTACATACCATCCATCCCACACTCTGTAATATCTATGGACTTCAACCATCACTCCTACACTAATGTCCTAGACCACGGTGTTACTGAAGGAATATGAACTTTAGAACATCCACCCCACATTCTATAACGCCCTACACTGAGGTGTTACTGAAGGAATATGAACTTTAGAACATCCACCCCACATTCTATAACGCCCTACACTGAGGTGTTACTGAAGGAATATGAACTTCAGAACATCCAACCCACAATCTATAACGCCCTACACTGAGGTGTTACTGAAGGAATATGAACTTCAGAACATCCAACCCACAATCTATAACGACCTACACCGAGGTGTTACTGAAGGAATATGAGGCGTCTGAACTGTAGCCACTGGTGTTGAAATCACCCACCATATCAGCCACCAGAGGGTGAATCAATTTCAGCGTTCCTCGATTCAAACCCATATCAGCTAGCACCCAAACCCCCCTCAAACCCCTGCCTCAACATGATGGATTACCCGCGCTGGCAGTCCCCTCAGGGCTCCAGCAGAGAGCAGAGAGGGAGGTCACTGTCAGGACACATCTATTGGAATAGAAGGAGTGGAGGGGCTGTGGGTTAAGGCAGCATGATTCGACAGAGATCTGGGGTTGGATAAAGAGTGCAGAGGTCTTCAGGGGTCAGTGGTTCCATTCCTGGCTGGACAGGGTTCCTGGACACCCTCGGAAAGCGACCGCCTCCTGGGATATGTTTCAGGGGGTTCACTTTTTCCATTAATATTATGATCACTCACTTGTCGGGCCGCCCACCGACGACAGCTAATGGAGTGGTATCGGAGGTTTTTCATCTTTGTCCCTGCGTAAAACACCTGTGCGGTAAATTAAAGCTGACAAGCTGCAGGCTTGTGCGTAAGACCAGGGGCCTATGAGCTCTTCATCCATCCTGTAGCCTGGGTAGGCACAAGGATATTCAATGATCAAATCAGTTTGATGAAAGCAATTGTGGAATTTGAATTTGGAGAGCTGTAACCCGCCAGACTGCAAATAACAATCTGTCTCTGTAAGTTAGCCTGCAGTTCTGCTGGCACTTCACACACATTATGGCACATGCACACATGCACATGCGCGATGCACAAAAATGATGAAAGCGCACGTAGTGCCCAGAGGAAAGCAGGGCCTTTCAACCGGTCTGTGTTTCAAAGCTGATCAATAGTACGCCTGAAGACGAATTTCAATTATTTACAACGCGGTCTGCATCTCAAATTGCCTGATCAGAGAAGGGAAGAGAGAGAAAACACGACAGAGAGAAAGAGAGACAGAGAGAGAGAGAGAGAGAGAAAGAGAGAGAGAGGGAGCATGTTAATTTAGCCCGCTGGGCTAGTGGAGTTAATATAGCAGAAAACTGTTTCCTCTGAAAACACCAAGAATGTCTTGTAAATGACAAAAACTCTCCCCAATGCCGAAGAACCAAAAGAAGTTAAGCGAGAGAAGCTATTATTAAAACACTGTGGTTAAGATTGATGTTTCAGTGTCACACTCCGACACTTGGCTCTCTCAGCAACTTCTGGATTAAAGATGGAGACGAAGGGGCAGAGAGAGAAAGAGAAAGAGAGAGAGAGAGAGAGAGAGAGAGAGAGAGAGAGAGAGAGAGAGAGAGAGAGAGAGAGAGAGAGAGAGAGAGAGAGAGAGAGAGAGAGAGAGAGAGAGAGAGAGAGAGAGAGAG
>JACXGM010014834.1:0-21776 GCA_016801145.1 Umbra pygmaea | reverse complement strand
TTCATCTTGTGACAAATTCACTGTGTAAATTTATTCTAAATAAATTATAGATTTCCAAGAAATTCAAAGTCTTTCCTTTTCAAAAATATCAATCATATGTTTCTGCTTGCTTCATGTCCAGTGTAACAAGAAGTTAACTTTGGGTATGTTTTTTTGTCAGAATTTCACAATCAGACCCCGATCCCTAAGAGGTTAAAGGTTTTATACTTGACAGTTTATGTTATATAAAGTGATTTGAAATATTTAACATCTAAGGTAAATGTTTGAATAAAAAGAAACTGCTTACCAGGTTGTCTTGAATGTCCGTGTCCTGTCGCAATTGGGAATCAAACTGCTGCAGGTCTTCCAGGTTGACCAGGGGGAGCTGAATACCCTGAACATTAGGGAATAACAACTTCCCACCAGATCATTTGCTTGGATGCAAGCGAGCACTGTGGCCATCTGGTTTTGACACCCATTGTGCCTATGTGGAGCAACCATGAATTACCTGGACCTACAAAAAAGCAGTTAAACACCATTATATAACACTGACAAAGTGTTTTATGAGGCCAAAGTGTAACAGTCATGTTTTACCTGATTGTAGTGCCAACTGCGCTCTCAGGCGGACAAGCTCTTCAGCCTGCCTCTTGTTCTTCTCCAAAATACTCTGAAAATACATTACAGTCCTAAATATCAGGTTATATCACAACCCTCAGAACTCAAATAATTGCAGTGTCTGACAAAATGTAAATTCTTACCTTCACATGTAGAGCTAAAGTTCTCCATCTGTTACGAAACAACGGAAAACGTCATGATCTGAAAGCAATGTTTAGAAAAGAGGTTTAGCAAAAAGGCCTACATAACCCTAAAAAATAAACACAACATATTCAAATCTCTAAATACAATAAGAAACTCTAAGCTAGGTAACGTCTGTACCGGTTTGTTTATACAAAAAATGCAACCTTGCTGATAAACACCAAATATTGTGTGGTGTTAGGAAGGACTGGATGGTCTTTGGCGAGAATCTTGAGTAGGTTTGAGAATGCTTTGTGGGTTATTCTTTTGTCCACTGCCCATTCTGCCAATTTAGTCCTAAAGTCCTCCTCTTCCTCTTCACTGTCTTCTTCAGTGCTTGGGCAGTCAGTACAGGACTCACATGCAACATTGTCAGTCATTGCCTGTGCCACAGGTGCTGTAGTTTCCCCATCTGACCATCAATACTCTCTTCACTTCTAGTGTCAGTGAGTACACTAGTAGAATAGCTTGGAACAGCACCTGGTATAGCAGTACAAGCAGCTGCTAATTCCTGTAAGTGATCTTGAACATGCTTCAGTATTCTCCTCCAGTAACTAGACCTGTCTGTATAAAAAAATTGTGTAGAAAAAGTTAATTAATTAACCAGGTAGGCCGATTGAGAACAGATTCTCGGGAAAGTGATAAAGAGATTATACTGTTTAGTAGGGAAACCAGTATGATGGAGAGAATATAAGTATAGGGTGTCAGACAGCCACACTCATAAACAGTAGGTGGCGGTATATGCAATCATGTAGTTGCGATCTGCCAATAAATCCTAAGAAGAACCTTAGTAGCTAGCGCTAGCTAGTATGTAGCTACTGTAAGTGTTCTCTTGGTAAAATCCATGGTAGTAGCACGAGTGGGTAGCTACATTTTGTTCGCAGCAACCAGTTTTTGTTGTTCCTTATCAATAACGTGCTTATCTAAATAAACAATGGATGTATTTAGAAAACCAAGGACATTTCATCATTATGTCGTGTTACCACAGTAGCTATACTAGCTAGCACTAGAGGTTAGCCATGGGGGCTTTGGCTTGAGCGCTACAGCAGGCCGCACCTGGACCAGACAAAGTGTAGACGTGCAGGACAACATCAGTTACACATTAAATACACCGAGTACAAAAAGACAAATATGCTAAATGTAGTAGAGTCTGTTTAGTAGTTATTTGAAATTGGTTGAGAAATCTAAACTTTTTATCCCAAAAAATGGCAGCTCTGATTGCTTTATTTACGGTAGCAATACAACTAGCCAATGCGTCAGCAGCTACATTAACTAAAAAACTAACATTCACTCAATTCTTAGTCAAACTATGTTACTTTATTTTTTGCGAACTAGAATACACCAACAAAAATACAGTCTGCTTAAACCATACACCTAATCAGTACTTACATGAGTTCACAAAAGCGAGATTCAGTGTGCTTCAGAAACTATAAGTAATTTTTCTGCTCCCACTGGAAGAAGATGGCGAGTCCCGAGCAGATAGCCAGGCGGGTGGTGTATGCATCATTCAGTTGTTTGCGATCTGCCAATAAATCCAAAGAAGAAGAAGATAGCCGGTGGCACAGCCCACGCTTTCACTTCCGGTAGATGGCCGATGGTGCGCCGCGAGCGGGCCACTGGTGGAATGCCGACAGAGATGCAAATTACCTGATGCAAATTAAGATCCGGAGAAAAGCGGCAAAAGCTGGCGGCCTGCTGGCTGAACTACATTATAGACACCAGCGGTGCGCCTGCGACAAAATGCTGGCGGCGCACCATCGATTGCCTACTGGGTAAGTGAGAGAACGCAATAGACGTTTGTGTTTGAATTTGCCCTAACTAAGCATTGCAGTAGTTTTGTGTAAGATGAGAATGTCTGTTTGAAGTGACTTTCTCCAAAACAGGGATAATTACCTAATCATATTATTCTGTTAAGGTATTTTATTGTTTTATTATAATTGGTACACAATTAGCTGTACTATCACTGTAATCTATTGAACAAAATATAAATAGGCTACATCGTATTTCCTTTAGGTTATATTTCTTAACGTTAGTATGTCAGAACTCAGAAATACCACTACCGTATTTTGTTCACCCAGAGGTTTTGCAAACTACCGACATTTGTCTTTCTTCGCTGAAGGTGGCTTTCAGAAGCTAGGTCCGGGGCATTCCTCATGCCGACCGTTACAGTATGCACCGAATTGCATCCTTCATTCGTTCCTGTACTTAAATGTACTGGGTATCGGCCCATCCCTAGTTAAGGCCCTGCTAGTAACAATATATAAAAATCCATCAAACTCACCAAAGCTGCTCATTATTTGAAAACGAAGTCTGTCCTCCTTTCTCATGTTGTAATTCAGGCTGTTTCTGACACTGGAACACATTTTAAAATCAATAAAACGGCACTTTCTGATTGCGCCGTTAGTTGAAAATCGTATTAAAAGTATTACCTGGTTTATCTATGAAGTACATGTCGTGGATTTTCATTCTAGACTAAAGAATTGTCATTCTATAAAGGCAATATAGCCTAATACCATAAAAAAACAAAAATCTCCATGTAATTAATATGTTTTGAGACAGTTTTACGTAGGCCTATAAAAACACAATAGAGGTGATGCTCTTGATCGCTGGATGCAGTGATGGGCGTCAGCAGTTGGCAGTTATAGGTAGTTTGTAAGGCCTGGACGCGGTTGTACAGCACATCTTTGCGTTAAGTTCCAATAAAAGATATTGCCCAGTGCTGAGAGTCAATCCTGCCCAGTCCTATATTCGCCACCAAAGCTACTTCTTCACCTCTTATCTGCCATTCTGCTAAAAGTAAAAAATCTAAAAATCTAAAAATTGAAAGTTTACAGAAATCGGAGACGGGAGAGTTAAGCTAATTCTTGTTTGGATGGCAATTTTTTTTTACATTTTTTTTGCTGAAACTTTATTGAACTGCCACTCCTATGATCCTATCAGCAACAGAAACAATGCTGAAGTAAGGCTAGGCCTGCAGAAACGCTTTACTTGGTCAAAGAACACACCCAACATGGTAAAGTCGAAATCTGATTGGTTAAAAATATGACAATCAACAACATGGTCCTGATGGGCTTCAATAGCAGACGGTATTCACTTGGAATTCTGAAGGCCCTAGTCTACCCGGAGACAACACAGATGGAAAAATCTTATTGGATAAAAGCTTTCATTTATATGAGCTGTGCTAAAAGCAAGGCAACTGAAAAGAACCTACTGTAGCAATGAAATCACCATATAGACTAATTTAAATGAACTTTGTATAATATATATAGTGTTAATGAAAAAAAAATATTAAAGAAGTACAAAAATACATTTCTGATTCTGATTATCTTTGGGCCTGCAGAGAAGGCCTTGCAGGCCCTGACGGCCCACCACTGTGTGTGAGTGAGTGTCTGTGTGAGAGTGAGTGTCTGTGTGAGAGTGAGTGTCTGTGTGAGAGTGAGTGTCTGTGTGAGAGTGAGTGAGTTACTTCAAGAGCAATTCGATTTTGGTTTACCTGATCTATAGCTGTGTTTTTTGAAGTATCTGTAAAAAAAGATTGCGCCAAGCATTCATGTTTTTGATGTGTTCTGCTGACCTCTCAAGCTGTCTCAAGTGGGCAGAAAGATTTTTCCAGTAATTGAACCCATCCCCACATAGTTGAGTAGCCTTTACTCGGTTACCAAACAAGCGGCAACAAAAGCACTTTTTACTGTACATGAGCCAAGACCTCATTTTTTCTCCATTCTTCATTTGTAGGTAATAATTGCTGCTTGTAAATAGGGATGGGCCGATACCGATACCAGTACTTGGTATTGGGCCCGATACTGGGCATAAGTACTCCTACTTGTACTTGTGAAAAAGTACTGATACTCCAAGCTGATACTTCCTCCACATTTAAGAGCATTATGCTGCGCAACGCTTAACAGATTTGCCATGGATGGCCATAGTTGTAAATCTGATTAACATAAATGTTTAAATGGAAATGTAGAGCTATTCCAGCCCTATGCATATATTTCATTGATGATAATGACAGTCCACTTCCTCATTCAGAGACCATGCTTATAAAGCTGTACAACTGTATTTATTGCTATTTAAAAAAAGAAAGAAAAGCGATAAAAGTACAGGAACGAATGAAGGATGAAAATTAAGCAGCATGCACACAGAGCAGCCAAAACACGCCCGCGAGTGTCTGATTTACGAGTGCTTGAGGGCATACACTCTATGGGCCTAGTGTATGCAGGTTTTCGCTTTAACCTTGTACAAGCCTGATGGAGTAGCTCACTAATTAATTAGGATCTCCCCTCACCTGGCAGTCCAGGTCCTAATTATGCTGTAATTGAAGGGAAAGACCAAAAACCAGCATACACTAGGCCCTCCATGGAAGGGTTTGAGGACCACTGTACTAGGCCACCATGCCTGATTCACCTGTTTGTGTCCCAGAAAGGATGTTGATGTGAGCTTCTCTTCCAATATGTTAGGCCCAGGCCTATAGACCTCTTAAGCCCATTACACACAATTCCTTTCCCTTTACTGTACATATTGCCTGTCTCTCATCTATCACCATACTCATGTTCACTGTAAAGTGTTTTATTCAGGACATGATGTTTCACACAATGTGTTGCAAAACAATTGTGACAAAAACTGTTCTAGCATCTACTGGCAATCAATATAGTTGGAACATGTTTTGTAGTGCATCACTAGGTGGCCCCATTTCTGACATTGTAGGCTATGATCGAGAATTCTGTACTATCATGTAGCCCAGTGGTTTTCAACCCTCTCCTCGGGGCACACCAGACATTGCACAGTTTAGCTGTAGCCACTGAACTAGCTCACCGGATTCACTAATCAAGGTCCTGATCATTAGAAGATGAGTTGAATCAGGTGTGCTAGCTCAGTGGCTACAGCAAAACTGGAATGTTTGGTGTGCCCTGAGGAGAGAGTTGGTTAGGGAGTCAGACTGGTAGTCAAATGTTTCCCTATTCAATTCCCAACTGTGCCTAGTGTCCTTGGGCAAGGCATTTTACCCTAGGTGGCTCCAGGGGAATGTCCCTGTACTTACTGTAATTCACTCTGGATAAGAGCATCAGCTAAATTACTTAAATGTAAATGGATGTGTTGATGCAACGTGAACTTTTAATGGATGTATAATGCATTTAGCGCACCCAACCAATATCACCACCAGCTGTCACTAGATATGTACATCGCAAAGGTTGTGGATGAACACTGATATTAAGAACAAGTGGTATTTATTAATGATGATATCCTACCAGTATGTGTAAAATGGTTGTAAGATCGTTAGATAAATAATTATTTTTCTATGCAAACAAACAGTCAGATTAATTTGTTAGTTCAAATTTAGGACAGTTTCTGTGCTTGATAAATGAGCCCCCTGGAAATACTCAAGGAAACATTGTTAGTCTATGGATCATATTTAGACATTCATCTGTTAAAGATACAGTCCGCAATATTCGTAATTGTAAAACAATTTTGGACATTCCATTTTAGGCTGGATGCGTAGTATATTGTCTAAGTAGAATTGTCGTCTTACCGTAGTTTAGCTTGAAACCTGACAATGTTTTTTGGCTATTGTAGGCATTCCCTTACTGAGCGTCAGACAGGGAATTCCCAAATAAATGTGTGACATATGGTTTGCTAAGGTAGAGGAAGTCCCATTGACAGAAGTGTCAATTAAACCTGAGCTATATGATGACGTCTAATGAGTTTGCAGAGCAAGCACAACATGTAGAACTAGTAGAAAAAGAGCCCTGAGCGGGGACCCATTTTAGCTCTAGGGCGCCTAAATTCACATTCTTTAGAATCTAGAGCCCTACAATATATATATTGCCTAAAATCTCGGAAGGCATCTTTATCTTAATAACATAAGCTGATTACTAAAGAATAGCTTATCATAAAGTAACTTATGGTTTATTGAACAATATGACACCATGGCCTTGTGACAACTCATGGTAAAGCTAATGTCATTGAACTATCATTTTAACATGTTAATGATATGACTCTGAAACTCAGTTTACGCCTTAAAAAACATACCCAAATTTTACATCTTGTTATATTGGACCTAAAGGAAGGAGATACATATGCTTAATATTTTTTGAAAAAAAAAGACTTTGAAATTTGAGAATATGTAAAAATTATTTAGAATACGTGTACACAGTGAATTTGACACAAGATGAAAGCAAATACATACATTTTTTGTGTTTTTGTTTCTCTACATCATCTTTCAAATGCAAATAAAAAGTTAGAAATTGAAATTTGGTGCTGGAAACACTTCTGATCTCCAAGGGAGGACAACACGTCAAAATTTTTTGCCAATGAGCTATTGACTATTTTGTAAGAGGGCCACACATGTACTTTACGTTTGTGTCCAAATGTAGCTAAGTGTCCAAATTAATCATTTTCATATAAATAACTATAACAATCTGATCAGGTTAAAAAAAATTGTACATTCCACTTATACCACAGTAGGCAATGCATATATAGTGCCTTGCGAAAGTATTCGGCCCCCTTCAACATTCCAAACTTTTTCCACATTTCAGGCTTCAAACATAAAGATATAAAACTGTAATTTTTTGTGAAGAAGCAACAACAAGTGGGACACAATCATGAAGTGGAACGAAATTTATTGGATATTTAAAACTTTTTTAACAAATAAAAAACTGACAAATTGGGTGAGCAAAATTATTCCACCTGTGTGTAATCAATGATAATTGTTTCATCTGATCTGAGGCCGTATGTTTTGGACACTCGGGTAAAGAGAGGGGCAGAGCTGTCAACTGATCACCATCTGGTGGTGAGTTGGGTCAGGGGGTGTGGGAAGACTCTGGACAGACCTGGTAAACCCAAATGGGTAGTGCGGGTGAATTGGGAACGTCTGGAGGAGGCCCCTGTCCGACGGACTTTCAACTCAAGCCTCCGGCTGAGCTTTTCGTGCATCCCTGTGGAGGTTGTGGGCATTGAACCCGAGTGGCCAATGTTCAAAACCTCCATTGCTGAAGTTGCAATGGGGAGCTGTGGTCTTAGGGTCTTGGGTGCCTCAAAAGGCGGTAACCCACGGACACCGTGGTGGACACCGGTGGTCAGGAAAGCCGTCCGAATGAAGAAGGTGTCTTTCCGGGATATGTTATCCCGGAGGACTCCAGAGGCAGTTGCAGGTTACCGAAGGGCCCGAAGAGCTGCAGCCTCTGTCGTGAAAGAGGCAAAGCAGCGGGTGTGGGAAAAGTTTGGAGAAGACATGGAGAAGGACTTTCGGTCAGCACCAAAGTGCTTCTGGAAAACCGTCCGCCACCTCAGAAGGGGGAAGCGTGGTACAATCCAAGCTGTATACAGTAAGTGTTGACCTTAACTGAGGAGGTAATAGTGCGGTGGAAGGAGCATTTTGAGGAACTCCTGAATCCAACTACTATGCACTTTATATCAGAGGCAGAGCTAAAGGATGATGGGGGATTGTCGTCAATTTCCCTGGTGGAAGTCACTGAGGTAGTCAAACAACTCCACAGTGGCAAAGCCCCAGGGATTGATGAGATCCGGCCAGAAATGCTGAAAACTCTGGGTGTGGAAGGGCTGTCTTGGCTGACATGCCTCTTCAACATTGCATGGAAGTCTGGGGCAGTGCCAAAGGAGTGGCAGACTGGGGTGGTGGAGATTTCGTCCTGGTCGTGGAAATGTAGATTTCGTCCTGGTCGTGGAACAACAGATCAGATCTTTACTCTCGCAAGGATCCTGGAGGGGGCCTGGGAGTATGCCCATCCTGTCTACATGTGTTTTGTGGATTTGGAGAAGGCGTATGACCGGGTCCCCTGGGAGATACTGTGGGAGGAGCTGCGGGAGTATGGGGTGAGGGGGTCCCTTCTTAGGGCCATCCAATCTCTGTACGACCAAAGCGAGAGCTGTGTCCGGGTTCTCGGCATTAAGTCAGACTTGTTTCAGGTGAGGGTTGGTCTCCGCCAGGGTTGCACTTTGTCACCAATCCTGTTTGTAGTATTTATGGACAGGATATCGAGGCGTAGTTGGGTTGGAGATGGGTTGCAGTTCGGTGGGCTGAGGATCTCATTGCTACTTTTTGCGGATGATGTGGTCCTGATGGCATCATCGGCCTGTGACCTTCAGCACTCACTGGACCGGTTTGCGGCCGAGTGTGAAGCGGGTGAGGATCAGCACCTCTAAATCTGACGCCATGGTTCTCAGCAGGAAACCAATGGAGTGCCTACTCCAGGTAGGGAATGAGTCCTTACCCCAAGTGAAGGAGTTCAAATACCTTGGGGTCTTGTTCGCGTGTGAGGGGACAATGGAGCGGGAGATTGGTCGGAGGATCGGTGCAGCGGGGGCGGTATTACACTCAATATATCGCACCATTGTGACGAATAGAGAGCTGAGCCAGAAGGTGAAGCTCTCAATCTACCGGGCAGTCTTTCTTTCTACCCTCACCTATGGTCATGAAGGCTGGGTTGTGTCTTAAGGTGTCAACTTCTGCCAATTGGTTGGTTAGCATTATACTGCATCGTTTAAATCTACATGGCTTTTCCACACCAAAAATAATTGTTTAGCAATGGCAAACTCGGCAGGCAGACGTTCAGATTCCGACCTCTTTTAAGGGAAGCTGCTAATAGATTGGAGGAATTAGAACGCTATGTGTGTGATTAAAGTTAGCGACCATGTTAAGAAGATGGGCCACTTCCTCCAAATTATGAAAAACCAGATGGTCAACATCTGTGTTCATGTGTGTCCCTAACTGAAAGACACGTTCTGTCAGAACGTCCAAACGAAAGATAATAAAGTCAGGACTTATAGCATTGTTTTCACATAAAGTTGCTAAATGCCTCAGCTCACTAATAACCTCATCGTAAACAGCCAATCTTTGTTGTGACTGTGGCTGGTAGCATGTAGATTTGACCAATGCATTATAATGTTAACCAACCAATGGGCAGAAGTTGACCCCTTAAGACACAGCCCTTCCTCATTTGCATAATGAGATAGAAATGTAAAAAAGACAGGCAGAAATAAATAGCTTTGAAGAAATAAATATGGTAAAAATACAAAGGAAGAATAAAACAGACAAAAGTTTTATGATATACACATAAACACATACATGTAAAAAACAAGTAAATAATATATAAAGTTGAAGATTATAATGAACAATAAATAAATAAGGTAATTATTACAAAGGTGAATAAATAAACTAATTAAAAGAGATATTAAATGTATGTCTCGTTGTATTATTTAATTACTGCCTACATTTATTTATTTACTGTATTTTTAGAGCATTTATTTATTTATATATTTATTATGTTGGCAGACTTGGTCCTCCATATGAAATAACTTAGAAACAACAGTTAAAATGTAGCAATTATCCTATATTACCACATAAAACATGACATACCTTAATGTAATCCTCACATTGTAGAGTATTTCTTGTCATCACCTGGGTACTACCTTTAAGAACCCCTTAGTATCAAGTTGAAGACTGTAAAACCTGTTACCATCAGTATCACCAGTACTTCCCAGGTACTTACCTGGGTACTACCTTTAAGAACCCCTTAGTATCAAGTTGAAGACTGTAAAACCTGTTACCATCGGTATCACCAGTACTTCCCAGGTACTTACCCAGTACTACAGGGAAAGTACAGTACAAGGTAACAGGGCTGTTTGTTCCCCAGTAACTACACAGTAGGTACACTGAATCAAGGCAGTGATTTAATATAAAGCTTGTTACCATGTACTAACACTGTAGTTACGTAGTAACAAGGGCATTTTAAAGTCAGTTTACACTAGTAATTTTAAGATACTTACAGTAAAACTATAAGGTTGTTAAATGAATCAGTTCCTGTTCCACGGTAGTTAAAAATGTCAACCAGAACATCTGTTACCACTTCAACCTCTTCATCCCTATTAAATACATTTATTATGATGAGGTCATATAAAGCAGGCAAGTTATATTATTGTTTAACTCACCGTATATAATCATTTGGCATTTTGTACAAAAAAGTATGCAACTGTAAAATGCTGAATGAAGTGAAAAATAAATATAAATATAAGTATAAATATAAAATATACGTTGGAGCAGACTAGCCTGTATAAAACTGTACAGTATCCTTAACATAAACATATACCTGGCCGTAGTGAAGACAGCTCCTGCCAAAGGTGGAACACTGGTCTTTTTTCTCAGAGAAGACAAAGTCCCAGAGTCCAAACTCAAAGTTAATAGCCCCTGAAACCTCAGCTAATTTTTTGTCATATCTGAATGTACCTATCATTTCACTTGCACAAGGAAGGGAGAGTAGTGACCAAAGTTAGTTATCCAACTCCATTGGGATTTAGCTAACAAATCCCTTCACAAGGAGTCTGGCCAATGTGGTTCATGTCCACTATAAATTTGACACTTTTCACTAACTTCTATTGAACATGTCACTAAATTTAGCATTTATTGTGGGCGATATTAATCTTGCAGTGAGAAAATATGTTCCCTCATCCACTCAAGCTAAAGGCTCAGGGGATAGCTTTTATACATTTGTACCAGCATTTAAGATGGCAATATTAACTGCACCCGTTTTTCACAAGGATTTCCCTGAGCAAAAGTGAAAAGATGAAGTGTTTAGGGGCAGTCTAATTTGAGTCTGTACCCTAGCCAAAGCTGTATGCTTTAAACAGGAAAGCCATCATGGAGATCTTAATGGCGGGCATCTACAGTATGCTGCTTTGTCCATCTTAAGTGGAACTGTTGGAATCCAAGATCACTGCCAGCATTGTGACACCTCAAGAATCCTGTCAAAGAAGATCAAAAGACACAGATGATGAGGGAGAAAGCAGCGAGAGAGACAGAGGATATATGTATAATAATTTCATGACTTGCCCAAAGACTATAAGGACATCCACAATACATACAATACATAAAACATGAGCTTGTTGGACATTCCATTACCAAACCAAGGACATTAACATGGCGTTGCCTCCCTGTGCGACTATAACAGCTACCACTCTTCTAGGAATGTTTTTCAGAAAAAGTTTGAAGTGTGTCAGAGGGAACATGTGCCCATTCAGCCTTAGAAAAAAAGGCCTGCACACTGACCTTTACACAAGCAATTATTTATTAGAAAATACAACATTTTTGTCACAGACCTTCATCAGGTAAATTCATACATTCACATCAACCATAACCTTAAATAGTTTTGTTTGACTAACCAGGACCAATTTGGTCCGACTCTTGAATGAAGTCATTCATTCACAAAGTGGCACTCCCCTCATGGACTGTGAACAGGAAAAGGCAGAAAAAATGCCCCTCAGTACATTTAAAAACAATAGATAATCGATAATCAGACCAGTTATGCTATAGGCTTATAATCAATGCATTGTCATTAGCCCAATATTTTTCTACAATTAATCAGAGAGGATACAATCCATTCAGAAGTTTCTCATTAAACTGGTTAGGTCACATTATAGCAGTCCATATGTACCTGTACAATGAATAGTTCCTGAGGATAAAAAGGATAAAAAATAAGGAAAACATCAAATTATCATAACATGTTATTAAGATTAAATTCATCATTAAGGCCTTTTGGCGATAATGTCTGCAAAGTAAATATCCAATATGCCTCGCATCTTTTTAGTAGCAAGTTGTGGTTGCCCCCCCCCCCGCTTTTTCGGTAGATTGACTTGTTCAATTCCACAAAAACATGATGATGAGATGTCATGTTTATAATCATTAAAGTGTACAGCGACCAGGTAATCCAGTTAGTTTCTGCGACTAGAGCTCTTACATTTGCTAACACTTTTAACTGCCTTATGTTCTTACCCACATACACCAGACCACATAGACACGTTAAAATGTACACTACATGAGTGGAGGCACCAGAAATGGAAAAGTCTTGATATTAATTGGAAAATTATTGATATTATGAGAATGGCGGAAAGTGTGTGTCTTATAGGGGTTGTTACACTGTGCGCATCCTCCACAACAATAGTTGCCAGTAGGTAATCGTCTTAATTATCTTTGCAAACCTCTCCTTGGCAAGGAGAGTAAGTTGTGAATCACATGACAGACCTCACTTTGTGTTCAGAGGAGGCACAGTCATATTGGAATATGAAAGTGCCTTTCCCTTCCCAAGTGTTGCCACAAAGTTAAAAGCACCCAACAGTCTAAAATAGCTTTGTATTCTGTAGAATTAAGATGACCCTTCACTGGAAATAAAGGGCCTAGCCCAAACCCTGGAAGACAGCCCCAGACCAATATCCCTCCTCCACCATTTGTAGGGGTGTCCATATAACATGGATACAATGTCCACTTTAACAGTGTGGGAGTTATTATGTCATGTGATGTGGTTTTCAAAACTAAAAAATTCAAACAATGTATTATAAAACCTGACAATCCTAGCTTTTATTTAGACCATTATGTCAGTGTATTGAGTTTGCATATTTTGTCTATCGCTTTCAAAACCATAGGGCTATCTCATCTTCAAGAATGACCGGTAGATCGAGAGCTTTGCCTTTTCTGGCTCATTTCTCCTTTCGTCACAATGGTGCGGGAAAGCGAATTCAACACCGCCCCGCTGCTCTGATTCTCCGGCCAATCTCACGCTTCGTCACCTCGCGAACAAGACCCATAGTTACTTAATCTATGGCTATCTCTGTGTTGGATTATGATTACCTACAGTATACAGTGCTTTGTAACACAAAAAACATAACCTCCAATTCATTGCCATGATGAATTGTATTTTCTGGTCAAATGTCAAAATGTACACTGCATAGATTGGGTAATCATTGTCCTCTCTATACTGATCAGAACAGGACCAGGGGTCTCATTTATAAATGTGGCGTAGGCACAACAGAAGATGTACACTGCTCTCTATGCGAGAATTGGGATTTATAAAAAGCAAAGTTGACAGGAAAATGTGCGGTGCTTCACAGAAACTCTGACCCAGGCGTACGCACAAAAACGGGTGAAATGAGAAATGGCGACACCGCCAGCAGATGAATGAAACACGTGAAACTGTCATTTGGGGCCCCTATTGCAACATGAGTGCAGTCAGTAGCACTGATTACCTTTGGTAAACCGGAAATTGCTGCTAATTGTGCTTTTTTGTTTGCCTGTGCACCCGCCGTGTACGGTACTTCATGTAATTATGCGACAACCCATTATACCTACTTACACATCTGGCATAACCCGGCTAAGAGTGCTGAAAAATCCCTGACCTGTCAGCCAATTCCTTCTGGAAAGTGCCAGTCGCCAGAAATCCTAGTGTTGCTCTTGTCAGAATAATCAATTCTCTACTGTTGGCAGCTGACTCTGGGCTTTTATCCATGCTTGTCCTTCTTGATTTGAGCGCTGCCTTTGATACTGTCTCACATATGATACTTCTTGACAGGTTAGCTTCTATTGGGATTTCTGGCACTGCTCTCTCTTGGTTTAGGTCATATCTATCTGGACGCAGTCAGCGTATTAAATTGAAAGGTTTTAGTTCAAGAACATCTACAGTTACCACTGGTGTTCCCCAGGGCTCTGTTTTGGGCATACTTCTTTTCATTATCTATATGCTCCCTTTCAGTTATATTTTGAGGAAGTATGCTATTCATTTTCACTGTTATGCAGATGACACCCAACTTTACCTGTCTGTCAAACCCACTGGTTCTTTTCCTCCCCCATCTTTGTCCAGCTGTTTAGCTGGAATTAAAGATTGGCTTTCAGCTAACTTCTTGAAACTAAATGGCAACAACGAAGGCTTTACTAGTTGGCACTAGATCTGTTGTATCTAAATCTAACAGTTTTTATTTGTACATTAACAATAATACAATCTGTCCATCCACACAGGTTAATAGTTTGGGTGTAATCATGGATAGCACGCTATCCTTTGAAACTCAAATTAATAATATCACACGGATTACATACTTCCACTTACGTAATATTAACTGTCTCCGTCCCTTTCTCTCAAATAACAATATTGCAGTTCTTATTCACAAACTAGTCACATTACACGTATAGACTACTGTAATGCTCTTCTCACAGGTGTTCCCTCCAAACTGCTACATAACCTTCAGCTGGTTCAGAATTTGGCAGCGTGTGTTCTTTTTAGAACAACTTCTACTGAGCACATTTCTCCAGTTCGTTTTTGCACTGGCTTCCAGTAAAGTATAGAGTTTACTTCAATATCTTGCTACTGACTTATTTGCGGCTTGTTTGTTGTAATTTTTCTTATGTATATTGCTTGTGAGGTGACCTTGAATGTTATGAAACGTGCCATTAAATAAAATGCTTTATATAATAATAATAAAAATATATTGCTTTAAAAAATAAACAGGAAAATCATTTGCTTTCTTAGATGCTCACAAGACGGTTGAGTGTTAGAGAGTACAGTACCTTGGCATCATTTAGCGATAGGAAAAACTGCTTTGTTTACTGAGAGAACAAGAATATTCTGTTCCTACTGTAATGGGCATGGCCATTCCATCTTAAATTACATATTACAATAATGCAATTGTTATTGTTATTGAAATCTTCTGCAATTGTATTCAAAATGCTACGGTTAATTATCTCTATATAAACAAATGTCAAATAACAAGAATAAAAAATGTGCTCTGAGGTATATATTACAAATAGCATGCATTCTAACAAATCTAGAATAGATCTGTATGGTTTGAAATTTTGCATCAGTTCCACCCCCCTGCCAACTGTATTTAAAATGTTGCAAAACCTACACAAACAAAAACTGACCATAGCAATGTGCGTGTGTGTTTGCAGGTGTGTTTATTTGTTGAGGTGCAATTGAAACACTGTGTTTTACTGTCTCCACCGTTCTCAGAAGCATTCTCAACCACCATTTTCCAACACCGTATGGATCCCCCCTCTTTTCCAATTTTCCCTTTAAGCTTCATCACATCAACTAAGATCCATCAAATGTGTTATGTAACATATGCATTACTTTATTTTTACATTAATGTAGGACACAAAGTCTCAAAGTTAATGTATCGTTCTACCAAATTCTATAGGTTTTTGGCAATGGCTCACAGGACTTTTGGGTTTAGTACTCTGTATTTTCTATTATTCTATAGAATGCAGGTAGCAACCGGGTGGAAATAACCCCTTAATAACATTTGCTGATTGTCCTCTATTTGCCACTTAAAAAAGTACATGGCCTGCCAATATATTTTGCCACAGACATACAATAGATTTTCCATCCTTAGACATGATAGAATCTTAGCACTATTGACATCCTATAACACCCATCTTTACATAAAAAGCCTTTGTTGCTATGACCTTGATTGGAGTCATTCTCATACTTTATACTATCTTCTACTCATAAATTCCATTACCAGTGCCATTACTCATGGTGAAATACTCCTGCATTCTTCACAGCAGAGGGACTAAGTAGACTCTGCTTTCACGTTGAACCAGCTGTGCGGAAATCAGAGAAAGCGAAAGTTGCAAATTACAGTCCTTGCTTCGTCTGGCAGAGCCTATTCACGGGATGTTGTCATAGACCTGCTGGAGAGCTGATCCCACACCAGAAAGTGATTATTAAATAATGGAAGCCCATGTCTCTGATTTAGGAGTCATCAGCAGTTTTACTGAGCCTACTGACTACACCAATACAAATCAATATCTGACTTGGGTCCAAGTCAAAAGACCCTACACATTAATATACTATACCTTTATTTTCTTTAAATGTCCTGTGATGTCCTGAATATTACTATATATGATGATGGATGTTTGGAAGGTATTTTATTTACTGAGCACATGATAGACATTCATTATATTATATTTTTATTTAAATTGTATTTGAGAGAATCAGCACTTTTTAAAAAGGTGAGCACTGTGGACAGAAAATTTTAAATACAATTACAAGAAATATTATATTTTATACGAATATGAAAACATGCTTGTCATGGAATATGTCTTCATAATCATCAAATAAAGTAGAATTTTCTTGGAATTGGGAAGTGTCAATTACACATGCTTATACGTCATGTTGTAGAAAGAGTCTTAAGAAAATATTGAATCACAGATAATTGTAAAGTCATTATAAAGTGCATCAATATTTCTGCCCTAAAATGTGTATATAGTCAAGATGTGGCAGACCTAGATAGGGTGGCAGACTTTTACCCTAAGCAGTTGTACTTCACTCTATTAGTTGTGTCATTTTCATCCAATCAAGTCCCTGCACATGAAACCACTGACCTATCTTTTGTGAAATGCCCTTGATAACGAAGTGCTACAACTTCATTAGATTATGTTATCAAATCCCTATCCTCCACAGAAGGATTTTCTGAGATAGTGAGTCAGCATTCTAAAACGATAAATTATCCCTATAAACAGTGTTCTCCTTTCATCTAATGACCAATTGTCTTTTAATGGGATTGGCTTAAATCTTTCCTACCTAAGCCTGCAGTTTGCTGAATATGTGCTGGCACAAAAGAGATACCAATCGATTGGATTAAACTGGGTAGCCAGATAATACTGTTGATCTTAGTAAACATAAACACATCTTTAAAAGGGCTGATAATTATGGGCTGAAGTGATGACGGTGGTGAAACCCTACTAAATGTTTTGCCATTAATAATTAGTACATTTACATTATAGAAATTTAACAGTTGCTCTTAACCAGAGTGTTTTACAGGAAGTGTTACTAATTACTTTGCCATTGCCACTTGTTTGAGCTAGAAAATGACTCTCCAATAGGTAAATTGCACAACTGGTCTCTGCCCCTTTCTGAGAATTGCTCTCAGGACAACATTCTGAAATTCATGCAGTTTTATATGGGCGACAGAATGGATGTTATTGTTCGACTTGGCTAGCTATCTGTACTTCGCGAGCTAATTGAACCAAGGCAAGTTAATGCACAGATTTAGTGACCAAACAAACTCTACATGGTTAGCATAGGACATATTTTGTTACAGTATGTCAAGCTATTGATTAAGGGACCAAAATCTCTGGTTGCACCTTCTTACATCTCTGATGTTACTGCTAAGCTATTAACTAGTAAACGGTGGATGACAGCTTCTGCATTCTTAAATTTTTATGTAAATGTAAACCAGTGTCTGTTAATAATAATAATAATAATAATAATAATAATGCATTTTATTTAATGGAACACTCAAGGTCACCTCACAAGCAATATACATTACAGAAATCACAAAAAAACGCCACATATACAGATTCAGTGCAGTAAAAACTCAATAAAACATTCTCTAAAAAGCCTGTATAAAAAGATGTGTATTGAGGGGATCACGTGATGCACCGACCCAAATAGAAGCTAACCGCTGAATTGTTGTCAAACCCATTTTTTAACAAATTTTATACCAGTTTAGAGTTCCGTCGAGTGCAGGGTTGATACATAATGTCACTTGACAAATTCTTTGCACAGGAAGAAGAGACAAGAACGTAAAAGGGAAGCTAGCGCTAACGCTAATGCTGCACGTGCTAGCGCAAGCCAAAATAATGAGGCTGACATGGAGGATGACGCAGAACACGGAACCATCCCCGCCGACAGTGAAGAGCTAAGTGAACAGCGGGACAAAGTCATTGTGAACTGTGTTACTGCAAACATAGAAAAGATGCTGGACCGCAAATTAGCTAGCATAATCAAACCAGTCGGTGAAGTCTCGGAGAAGCTCGACAGCCTGATACAGAGAATTGGGACAGTCGAGCAGTGGGTCTCAGACCTCGAGGACCTGTCGACGACAACAGAACCGCGGGTGAGAGCTATGGAAATTCAATTACAGAAGGCATTAGACCGCTTGGAAAGTTGCGAAAATCAAAGTCGACGCCAAAACGTGAGAATTGTTGGACTGAAAGAAGGTACGGAGGGGAAAATGTCAGTCAACTTTTTTGAAAAGTGGATCCCACACGTGTTGAATATGCAAACCGATCGCATTAGGCTCGATAGAGCCTATCGCATGGGCCCGACGACAATATTTGCCGGTAAAGAAGGGCCGAGAGCACTCCTGGTAAGAGTACAGGATTATTCTGACAAACAGAAAATAATGCAAGCAGCCAGAAACAAAGGCACGTTAAACATAGACAGCAGCAACGTCTCATTCTACCAGGATTTCTCCACGGAGGTAATGAGGAAGAGAAAGGAATCTGCAAATGCCCGTAGACAACTGAGAAAAGCCGGGATAAGGTATTCTTTTCTGTATCCTGCTGTCATCAAAGTGTTTCACCCGGATGGTACCAGCTCCTCCTCCACCATTAAGGAAACTAATGAATATATCAGCAAACAATCTGCTGCAAAATAATTTGATGACCGTGTGGGTGACGACATCTGGATAGTTCCAGGTATATTCAGTATATGCAGACTGATGTTAATGTAGAATTAATGTGCCTCATGTGAAAATCGTGCTCCTAATACTGAGGCTTCCTATTTTCCTCTTCCTCCCTTCCTTCTTCCTTGTGACATTTATAAATATATGCTGGTACTTCATTCAATTACAATTCAGTAAGGGGAAACTGAAGTTATTATTATTTATTTATTTTTGTCACTTCTGATCCTCACAGCTGTACTTATTAGGAATTAATAGCTACAACTAGATACATTTATGCTATTTCTTTCTGGTTTCTTTCCTTTCTTTGGGTGTGTGTTTCTAATGCACCTTCTTCATGTTCTAATGTTTGTAAGGTTTCTGGGCTTGTTCAGCTTTTGCCTGGAACACATTTCCATGTTTAACAGAATCTATTTCCCAGTTAAGGCTACAGGCTTATCCACTATACATACAATAGGTGAAGTTAGATGTGACATGTATTATGCAATGCAACTTGGTGGTGATGACTGTTAAGATATGCACATGGAATATTCAGGGCTCTAATAATGTGGTTAAGAGTAAATCCATCTTAAACTCCCTGAAAAAAGATAACATCCAAATCACCTTTCTTCAAGAAACTCATTTAAATGATGAAGAGCACAAAAAATATCGTAGGGAATGGGTTGGTCAAACTTTTTTCTCACCATACTCAACTAATAGGAGCGGGGTGATAACTTTGCTGCATAAGAACTTCTCATTTACTGCTACAGCTTCTGTTAAAGATGCTGAAGTCAGATATGTGTTAGTGAAAGGGGTACTACACAGTGAGAACATATTACTACTACTAATTATTACTACTAATACTAGGGAATGTTTATGCCCCTAATATCCAGGATGAAGCATTTTATTAATCTTTACTCGCCCAGCTAGCTGACATGGATTGCCCCAAAATGATAATTGGGGGTGACTTTAATTGTGCGTTATGCCAATGATGGATAGACTCCCACCTCAGACAAACAAAACTAAAAGGGCCAAGGCAGTCTTGAATCATAATAAGGAACATGACCTTTTAGATATTTGGAGACATTGTAATCCACTTTCAAAACAATACACATTTCATTCTCAGCCCCATTCGTCAGCCTCACGTATTGACTATATTTTTATTTTTAGATGTCTCTCACAACTCATTGAACATGTAAATATAGGCCACATTGCTCTCTCGGACCATGCTCCTGTAATCATGACAATGCAACCCCTTTGAGTTGAACCCCTCACGACCCAGTGAGCGTTCATTCTCCTGGAGAATGAATACAGCTATGCTTATGGATGACAAATTCATTAAATATTTAGCAGACCAAACTGACTTATTTTTGGAAACTAATGATAATGACGGAGTGGATCCAGGTATTGTGTGGGATACTTACAAGGCCTATTTGCGGGGTATGATTATATCAACAACAAAAAAAGAGCGAGCTGCCAAACAACTTGAAATAGAAAACAAAATAAAACAATTAGAAGAAACCTATTACAGGACAAAATTGGAGGCAACTCTTATTGAACTAAAATCAGCTAGAACAGCGCTACATGGCCTGATAATAAGGAAGGCAGAAATGGATATTGTGTTCACTAAACAACATCTTTTTGAATTTGCAAATAAACCAAATCGTCTTTTAGCACGGCTGGCAAAGAATGCTCCTGTGAAGCCTTACATAGCGGCTATATTTGATGAGAACAATCAAAGACATATTAACAACCATCAAATTAATGAGAGCTTCAAAAGGTTCTATGCTAATCTATACAGCTCAGAGATTGATATGGAGAGGCTCAGGGCTGGTGATTTCTTGGATAGGTTACATTTTCCACAACTATCAGGGGAACAGTCGAATATACTGGGATCTCCCATTTCCATACTGGAAATAGATAAAGCCATTTCTTCACTTCAATCAGGGAAATGTCCCAGAGAGGACGGCTTTCCAGCTGAGTTTTTTAAACTGATGAAGGGGAAAATTAGTAACCTTCTGCTAAGAGTGTTTAATAAATCATTTGAGGATTCCAGACTCCTTGAATCTATGTATAGAGCCAATATAACATTAATAGCGAAGAAAAATAGAAATCCAGAACTATGCTCTTCCTATAGACCCATTAGTCTCCTCAATGTGGACAACAGAATACTGTCTAAGATACTGGCTTTAAGGCTGGAGGAGGTTGTAGCCTCAATTGTGAATGCAGACCAGACAGGATTTGTTAAGGGTCGGAACTCTTATCACAACACAAGACGCCTGTTCCATATCATTCAATATCTTGATACTTCTAAGACGCCGGGTGCTGTTGTTTCTATGGATGCTGAAAAGGCGTTTGATAGAATTGAGTGGGAATATATGTTTGATGTAAAGAAAGATTTGGTTTTGGGCCGTGCCTCCTGGACTGGATCAGACTGTTATACAAGGACCCTACCGCTTCAGTTTTGACTAATGGACTGTTGTCGGCTCCAAGGGGCACTGCTCAGTAACAAGGGGCACTGCTCAAGGAAGCTCGCTGTCTCCGGTTCTGTTTGCTCTGGCTGTAGAGCCACTAGCGATGGCAGAGAGAAGGAGAGTATTCCATCGATTTATCAGCCAAAACATTATGACCACCTATTTGACAGGTGGATCTAAGCGTTCTGATTGGCTGAGCCATTTAAGCCCCGCCCCCTTTCCCCCGCCCATTTTCATGCCCCGCGGTGTCAAAACCTTGGGAATGATGTTTTCCAACCCTTATATGTGATCCTATGGTAGAGGCCG
>JACXGM010014833.1:0-21777 GCA_016801145.1 Umbra pygmaea | reverse complement strand
CCCTCATCCCCTCCTCTTCTCCCCTCATCTCCTCCTCTCCTCCCCTCATCTCCTCCTCTTCTCCTCTCATCCCCTCCTCCCCTTCCCTCATCCCCCCTAGTCCCCTCCTCCTCATGCTGTAGCCGCTGTGCCTCCCTAACAAAGCCGAGGGCAGCGGTAGTGGGCGGGTAATTGCTTGTCGATTATTTATGTGGCGCGAGGAGAGGTGGGCGATCGATAATGGGCCGGCGGGGCGGCGGCAGGGGGGAGGTCGGGGAGTGTGTGTGTGTTTGGGAGGTGGGGGTTGTGCGGCTCCTACTTCCAAGCCTAACATCCTAGATGTGTGTGTCCTAAGTGTGTGTTTGTGTGTGTGTGTGTGTCTGTGTAGCTGTGCAGAATAGCTGTGGTCAGTTGTCAGTCTGAATGGAGAGTAATTAGCCACACAGGACAGGGAATGTTAACTAGCTCTGTGCATCTACATCTATCCATCCCACCTTCTGTCCGTCACTGCCCACCTCTCTCCATCCATCAGTCCTCTTGCCTCTCCCGCATCCTTCCTCCCCTCATCTCCATCTCTTCCTCTAGTACTTAACTGGTGTGGAGCAGAACTAGAGTAGACTCTGGGCTGTCCTTCCATTTCCCAGAGGTCACTGTGTGTGTTCTGTTGCTGTCCAGGTCAGGGGGTGTGATGGCCACCATGACACCACGGTCTAAATAAGCGGGAGAAAGGGCCTTTGTTATATTGTTACAATGTTGTGCACAGCTAATTATAGAAAACTTCATGTGCCATTATTCTTTTAAACTTTGTCAGTGTAATGGTACATGTCCAACATTACATTGTATCTCATGTTTACTTTCTGGATACTAGCTTTGGCAAAGTAAACAAATGTTTCCTATGCCAGCAAAGACCTTTAAGTTTAAATTGAATCAGGCTATAAGTGGAGAGAGAGAGAGAGAAAGAACAATTAGAAAGAGAGAGGAGTGGAGAGAGAAGTCATCGCTCCAGGCAGCTCACCTTTCCATTGACCCCCCCATCATTGATTATCTGAGGCCCATTAGAGGCCATTGTTAAAAACAAATCATTAGGTGGGTCGATATACTTAGAGCCTGGCTTTCCATTTGTCTGGTCTTAAATGGCAGATCACATTTAGGGCTTAGTCCCTACTGGCACCCTAATAGCTGCCCATATGGGCCCGGTCAGAGGCAGAAAGAGCAGACACTGGATAGACACGGGTCGGAGGAGAGGAAGAACAGAATAGGACAGCACGATAGAGAGAGCGAAAGATAGCGAGAGATGAAGAGGAGGTAGAGGGAAGGAGAGAGAGAGTAGCAGAGGGAGGTGAGAGAGCCTCATCCATTTTAATGAGATTCCTGTGTAAATGTGTTCCTGTGGAGCCGGAGCCCAAGGCGGCCGTGCGGCTCCCCTAATCTCCCCACGCTCCCGTCATTAGGGCAGCCCTGTCACACACACACAAACACACGCACACACACTGTCCCGCTGTGGGAAGAGGCCGCTGTCGCCACTCTGACAGGTCGTCACACACGAGTGAATTCCCCAGGAGCCCCTGGCCTCTCTGCAGGCGGGAAGAGAGAAACGCAGAGAGAAAGAATCAGAGCGAGAGATGGGGGTTTGAGATGTTACCAGAGCTGGCTAGTAGAGAGACACTGGAAGAGAGACAGTCCTTAATGCTGTGTTCTGTGAATGTTGTTCTGAATATACGAAACAATTGATGTTCATGTTTGTATGTGAGTGTAAAACGCTCTCGACAGAATGCGCGATTATGGACACACATACACAGCCAGACACACCCGCTCGCACACACGCAAACGCAGTCCATGCCAGGAGCAAAGCGGTTAATAGCTGCCTCCTTCCCCCCAAATTGCTTCCTATAAAAGGAAAGAGATCACGTCTGGGTCCTTCCCTCTCCCGCGTCTCTCTCTCTCTCCCTCCATCTCGCCCATTCCCTCCCCGTGATTAGGCCTAATTATGGTGTAGCGGACGCCTGGCGGCCTCAGTCATGCAGCTTTAATTGACCGTTATTCATCTGCCGGCTACGTTAGCACTCGGCTAGGTTAGGCAGTGCAGGCGAGGGAAGAGGGGGAAATGAACGGGGGTTTGGCATGCAGGGGCCTTGGCCTGCCGTAGTGCAGCGACGCGGCCCAGGCTAATTGCTATGCCCGGGGGATTAGGCCAGGTGATTACACACTGGGCGGTGTAATTACATAAGCAGCGACGGGGCCCCGGTTAGCGGGCCCCGAGGTCACGCTGCCCCGGCCCTTCCCCAAGATTAATTGGAGCTGCCACCGGAGTGCGAAGCACCGCCGTAGAGAGTGGTTATACGATTAGCATTAACATTTCAGCGGCGGGCTGGCGATCGATGAATGGGTTTCTCCCCTTGCCTCCCTATTTGCTCCTTGTGTGCACCCCTTACTGGTCTCTCTCCATCTCCCTCCCTCCCTTCATCCAGCTCTCTCTCTCTGGACAGAGACATTCAAAGGATTAAAGTGAGTAAATACAACTGTTCCAAAACAACAGATGTGGATAAATTTCAATATGGCTGTGTCTTGGACAAAAAAGTTGTCCACTTTTTTTATTCATCATATGCACATGATACCTCACAACACAATTCGTACTCGCTGGTCCCTGCTCAACAATGTTAGAAAAATATAAATAATAATAAAAAAACAGAACAATAATAATAATAAAACCAGAACACCGTATCAGAACAAATTATGGAGATTCTTGACATTCATATTTACATTGTGCATCTGTATATGGGTGAGTGTGTGGGAATGTATGTGTGACAGATTTATTCAGAGTAGGCGGTTTTCTGACAGTAGGCGAAGGAACAGCAAATGGTTGTAGTGTAAACATGTTGGGAGCTGCTTTTGTCAGGCATCATTTTGGATAGGTGCCCAGGATGGGTCGGAGCCACAGCCCTAGTGACATCGCTGTGCTCCGCAACCTGGAGCGCATACGATAAAGCGCTTATGATAAAATCAACCGTTTTCTCCTTTGTTTTGCTGATTTCGTGGGAGAGGTTGTTGTCCGGACAGCGTCATGCAGAGACATGCTGTCATTGATGAACGATGAGTAAAGCACAGGGCTGAGGGCGAACCCCTGGGAGGCCCCGGTGTTAAGACTCAGGGAGGACGAGGTGCTGTTGCCAATCCTCACAGTCTGAGGTCGGCACGTCAGACGAAAAACTCCAGTTTCACAGTATGGTGTCCAGACCAAGAGCTCTGAGCTTGGTGGAAGGTTTAAAGGGAGCAATAGTGTTGAATGCTGAATTAAGGTACATAAACAGTATCTTATAGCTGTTCCTCTATAGATTTGTTGCAGCTTTTTGAATAGCATTGGATGGTGGTTTATGGTTGTCTTCTTGAAGTCAGAATTCAAGTCTTGGAAAGGTTGAAGTTTGCTGTAAAGACACTTGCCAGTTGGTTGGCGCATACTCTGAAGACTTGACCAGGGATGCCATCTGGCCTGGTGGCTTTGAGCGAGTCCCTTATGCCAACCTTAGAGAGAAAGAGCACCTGGTCTTCCGGCGCAGCGAGAGCATTCATCAGCATTCATCTGCCTCCTAGCTTACGTAGAGCTCGTCTGGGAGAGAAGTATGGAGAGGCGTGGATTTTTAAAATATGGAGTCTGTCTTTTCTTTGTGCATCCTTATTGGATTTGAGGACCTTGTATTTCGTTATCTTATACTGTACATCAGGTGCCTCAGAAGGAACTGTGTCCATCCAAGGTCTTCAGTTTGGAAATATACAACCTGTAGAATCAACATTATCCACCCACCATCAAAATGCCCAGCAAATGCTGGTCACTCACATCTCTAAAGAAGCACGTTGATGATTTTTGACCCTATTGCACATGGTATATAGAAAAATCCTGTGCGTGTGTGCCCATTTGTGTCTGTGTGTAGGTAAAGGCCTTGGTTTCACCAGCAAACACATAGACAATCAACATATCACCACACGTTTGTCCCTGTCTTTTATTTGTATCTTCTATCTTTACTCCTTCACCACTCCATCTTGTTTCCTTTCACATTCTCGACTCTCCTGAGTGTTTCGGACGAGGGACATAACAGGAACATAACCAGAGAGACAGAGAGAGAGAGCGAGAGAACAGCTTTTCATTGCTCAGAAAGACAACAAAAGGAGAAGCACATAATGGAGGTCTTTTCACAAATAGGGTTTGCAGAACATAGCCACCTTTTCATCTCAATACAGCCCGAAACAGAGAGAGAGAGGGGGGAGAGAGAAAGAGGGAGAAGGGACTTGGAAAAAACAGAGAGAAGAGAGGAGGATGAGTGTTAATTAGAAGGTCCTTCAGTCCGTGGCCCCGGTGGAGACGCGGGGGCCGCCCCAGCTGTCGGAGCATGACACACTCCTATTGTGTATTCAGCCCTCATTATGTGTGTGTGTGTGTGTGTTTGTGTGTGGTTGCGGAGAGGGAAGGAAGGAGGCTAAAGCCCAGGGTACAAACATGGCCAGCGGCGGTCTTTGCTGCGTGACAAAACTGACGAGAGGGCTGTAGCGACACAGGCATCTCTAGAGCCTCTAGTTAAAAATAAACTAGAAGTACAGCGTGTATCAGCCATCGCCCAGTCACTAAAACAACCCAGACCTTGTCGTGAAGACCAACTGTAGGTACAGGCTTTCAACTCAAACCAGTTAAGGATATACTGAAAAATCAGCATAGAGAATACCACACATGCACAGAAGATTTGCACCATAGTAGTCAGGAAAAAGATATCCTAAAAGGTAAAATCCACAGCCGTATTCTGTACAGGACTGATAGAAAATAGAGTGAAGTCCAGCCGATAAGTCTACTCTGGACAGGTCTTAGGGTTCTAGACGTGATTAAAAAATGTGGCCATATGAAAACAGGAGCATATCTCAGCTAAGTCGGTTTAGAGATGATGTTTGTTATAATTAAACCTATAGTTTGTTTGTGTGACCACAGGGAGATGCCCCATCCTCCACCTCTTCTGTCCCCTCAGAATGCCCCTCACATAGCATTAGGACCCCACCTGCGGCCACCTTTCTTGGGCCTACCCTCTGCCCTGTGCGGGACCCCTGGTAAGTTAGATCCTAATGCTAGTGGGCTAACCACTGAAATGTATGTACAGGTACACATTTACGACAAATGTCTGAGATGCTAATGCTATCTAGAAACATTAAGGACAGTTCCATGTCACAAAACTAAATTGTAAAAATGGCAATATAAAAATATGTTGTGCCATTTTACTGTCCTAATTGACAATTATTCAGTTTTGAGTCTAATGAAGAATGCATTTTGGTCATGTTTTTTTCTATGCGCTTCTTTCAGGCTATGGTTTCCTCCAGCCTGCCCAAGCTGAGATGTTTGCCCGGCAACAGGAGATGCTACGGAAGCAGAACCTGGCCAGGTTTGACATTGTTTTTTTATAATGTAGCTTGGTCACTGCTGTGCGGTCCCATGCACTGGGGAGACGATGCCAGCATTGAATGTGTAGTGATGTGGAACCTCTGTTCTCTATGTTCCCTCCCAGGTTGGAGATGTCAGCAGAACTGCTTCGACACAAGGAGCTGGAGAGTCTCCACAGGCAGCAACAGCAGCGTGTGTTAGGGGGTTCTGAACCCCTAGCTCTGCCCCACAGCCTCCCCCCGGACCACCCCGCCCTGCGCAGCCTCCCCCATTTACCCCAGGGACATCCCCTCCATGAAGAGTTCACCCGACGTCAAAACGCCATGCTGGTGCTCCGACATACCAACACCCCCCTGCTCTCTCTCAACCTCCAGGGACCCTCGGGGGCCACACTCCCCAAGGACACCCAGGCACAAGGCCCAGGGACTGGTGCCGGATCCAGGAAGGGCTTCCGGAAAGGTCATCAGCAGCCAAGAGGGGAAGATCAGACCGAAAGGGAGGGCAGAGGGAGGGATAAAGATGCAGCCGGACATGACAATGATATGAACGACTCAGATAGCGAGGCAGAGATGGGCGAGGGGCAAGAGGGTTCAGGAGGCAAAGCCTACAACAGGCACAGGCCTCCCAAGGACAGGGGGACTGCGAGCAGCGAGCATGGGGGAGGTGACGCTGCAAAGGAGGCGGCCGAGGGCTCGGGCAGGCTCAGCGCCCCCTGTAGCTCGACGGGCACAGATTCACCTCCCTGCCACCAACTTTTTGGCCCAGGGATGGGCAAGACCGATATCAAGTATCAATTTTCACCTGGCACCATGCCCCCTCTGCCAGCCCTCCATGGCCAGTCGCTGCCCTTTGGGTTTCCCTACACCAGTCCCTACTTCCACACTGGTGAGTAAGACACATGCATGGACACATACACACACTAATGGTGAATTCACCCTAGGGCTGAGCAATATCTCAATATTATATCGATATCATGATATTAGACTGATTGTCATCTTAGTTTTTGGATATCGTAATATCGTGTTATCTTTTCCTGGTTTTAAAACCTGGATTACATTAAATTGATGTCATTTTCTGAACTTACCAGACTGTTCTAGCTCTTCTATTATTTGCCTTTTCCCCACTTAGATATTATATACACATCGATGATGATTATTCATCTAAAATATTTCTATAATATATCGCCCAGCTCTAATTCACCTCTTTATCTCCCCAATTATGTAATATCCATTTGTAGTAAAACCTACCAACTCCCACTAGGTCAAAGACCAGGACACACATTCTCCAAACCTGCCCGCCAAAAAAACATGCCCACCAAAACATGCCCTGCCAAGCCATTGTCCTTCTTTTACAGAGCTCACTCAAGTATGAAGTTAGCGAAACATTAACGCATGAGAGGAATCACTTCAACTAACAACCTCACATTAGCGTGCAGACTGTAAAACAGGGACAAAATTTGAAACATAGATAATGTAAAATGATATTACAACCACACACTTTCTCTATTATTGGTCAGATTAATGTTGCATTACAGAATTTCCTTTAAGATCTCCCAAAATTATATGAATCGCATAATTAAAGGCCCAGAATTGTCAATTTTGCTCACATGTAGGAGGAGTTGTTTTCAGCCACAGGATGTCATATCAGCTAAAATAATACATCACAATGGAGTGGGCCCAAGTTCAACTGGGACAGGCTACACATCTGTGTTGGACAAGTTGTTGCCTCATTGTGCTGTAGCGACTCCTTGTGGTATGTAAGGTGTCTGCAATTTAGTCATGGTTGTTGGCTGGTGAATGTTTTTGCTTCCAAGCTTGTAGGAACTGGCTGGTCCTTTCTGGTTGAGACAAGACATTTATTATTATTTTTATCATTATTATTGATTGCTAGCTATATTCTCTCCAGTGCAGTTAGCAGTTAATTCTGCTGCCTATGAAATCAGGAATACCAGTAGAAATACACCTGAGGGGATGGATTTCATGTTGCGTCTTGTAGGATATGTGCACATCTACCAATATGTCTTCACCCTAGCAGCCTAGCTTAGACTTGCAAATATACACCGAATGGAATCCTCACAGTAGTGCAACTTTGTTTGGGTTAATTACAAACCTGGTTTTGGTTGCCTGTGTCTAATGACTGTCATTAAATAAGGACACACGGCCCTGGGCATATGAAAGACATTAGCAGCACTCACCCCCTGTCTCCAGCTTAGAGACCTCCCACAGGAAGGGGCCCTGCCAGTGACCCCCCCTGACCCCTACAGAGGGTTATCACTACAGCCATGTGAGGCGGTATGGGGGGGTGGAAGTTAGGCCCAACAGTGAATTCAATGAACTAAGAATGACATATGTCACAGTCATGATATTAAAATGTCCAAATTTTACCAGTCTAACGTTCCAGAATGTCCAAAAGCACAGCTCAAATAACTGTTAAATATTCTTTCAGAATTTCCACAAACACACTTTCAACATGGCCCAAATGTGATCAGCCAATAAGCAAATCCTCTGATTTGGCTGGATCTATATTCACCTTGAGGCACCAAGTCGTGGAAAACTGACCTCCTGAACATTCCAGATTAGATCATTAGGTCCTAATTTTTATTGCAAAACATTATAGTACGGTCTAAACTAATGATTAATGTGACCTGATGCTGAACCACCCCCTCTGTACCTCAAACAGGCGGTATGGGAGGTCTGTTCATGGATGATGAGGACTCGTCCGCAGTCCCGGTGGAGGACATCAGTAAGTGGAGTGTGGAGGAGGTGTGTGGCTTCGTGGGCAGCCTGGCCGGCTGTGCTGAGTACACCCAGGTAAGGACCGACCAAAGCGGGGCAGGGGTCTGATTTACCCCCCTTTTAACCAGAGAGAGGGGGAGAGGGGAAAGGGGCGGCTGGTGGAAGAGTCAGGGTTTCTCCTTGGCGGGCCTTGGGACCAGGTTGTTAGCTCAATCAGTCCTTCTATCTGTGAAGTTTGTTTAGAGATAATTTCATAGCTATAAGACCTGAAGTGATAAACACACGCAGAGTCATTGTTGGGATGGAGTGGTCCATGTGTGTCTGTGAGCTCCGTGTTTGTGTGTATGGAAGGGAGTGTGAATGTGTGTGTGTAGATGAAAAAGTGGTGTGTGTGTGTGTAAGCGCTGTGGGCTGTGTGTGTGTCTGTCTCTGGCTGAAGTGGCTGTGTCTCCCCCGAAGGTGTTTCGGGACCAGGCCATCGACGGCGACACCCTGCCACTGCTCACCGAGGAGCATCTGCTCAACACCATGGGACTGAAACTGGGCCCCGCCCTCAAGATCCGCTCGCAGGTACACACCACAGACTGGCAGCGTGTGTGGCGTTGTGTGTGTGCTCCCAAAAGTGTTCCTATCAGGAGACAGTTGTTATGTGGGTAAACCCAAGTGTGTGTGCGTCTGTCTGTCTTGACTGGTGGACGCTTGTAATGTCTAGTCGACTTAAGACAGATCCAGTTAGTGTAGAGCCTAGCAGTGAGGCCTGGTGCTCACATCGTCAGCCCACCGTAGCGCGGCCCCTAACCCTCTCCTCTCTCTCAGGCTCTTACATGTGGTCCCTACATACTGCACTACTTTAGAGCAGAGCCATCTGGGCCTTGGTATGAAGTAGTGCACTACATTTTGAATAGGGCGCCATTTGCCTCTAACTCATCATGTGGTGTTCTTTCTCCTCAGGTGGCTCGACGCATTGGCAGACTCCTCTACATGACCAGCTTCCCGCTGGCACTCCCGCTGCCTCCATCTGCCCTGCGCCCACCGGACAGGGACCCCCTGCTGTCCGACACCCCCTTGGTGGTCCCAATGCGACCCCCTTCTGCCGCCAGCAGCAGCTCGTCTCCCTACAGCGCCCCTCAGCCCCTCTGTCGCAACTCCCCCAAACAGGAGAACGGCGGCAGCTCTGCTTCTGGGAGCTACGACGGACACAAAACCCCCTCCTAGAACCCACCTAGCAGGAAAAAAAAACTTGAAAAAGGAACCTGCGCTGAATAGGTGGAACAGGGAGGGGGAGGAGTCTATAAGAAACTCAGCTAACAGAAACTGAGTTCACATTCTTCCTCCTCTTTCGTTTGGTAAATATATCTGGTATAAAATAACAAAAATAAATGAAAAACTAACAGAAGAAACTGACTAATCAAAGCAGTTGGATCAGTCCCAGTGTGGCTGTCGCAGAGCTGAATCCAAAGACGGGGTAGAAAGGCCTGGAGGAATGGACGTGACGAAACAACAGAGGGAGAGACGAAGCAGAGATGGAGAGAGAGGGAGCAGAATGCTGCTCAGACATCTTGCCAAAAAATGAGCGAAACCCCACAACTACGACATTCTTCTGAGTCAGACAGACAGACGCTACCGGAAACTCGTCCATCCTGGAGTGAAGGAGGAAGCCTCTCTCCCTCTCTGGCTGCTCCCCAACGCGCTCGATGGTGCCCAGCACTTCTCTCTTGCTCTTTCTTTTCTCCTCCTTTCTTCAAAGTCAGACTCTTAGGAGCCTGTTAAGCTCAGAGGAACGACACATTCTGAACGCTGACAAAGGACCCCAAACTCCCCTCATTATTGCAACTATGCATTCCACAGTCAAAAACCAAAGAGGACCGGATATGTGGAAGCAAAATCATGTTTCATGTTTAACTTTTGAGGGCAAAATAACTAGTCTTATGGAGATACGGCACCTCATGACTATCTAAGACACATTGTTGAACCTCTTTGTAAACGGGGTGACTTATATGAGGGAACGCAGGTACACACCCCAGCTGTGCACATAAGTCTGGTCGAAGTCCTTTCTCTGACAAGCCCTGATAAATGGGGCCAAGCGTTACTCAGACGGGTCGGTAATGTCATTGCATAATCGTGTTATCTACTGTGGGAGATGCAAACTTGGCGAATTGTACAGAATCATGCTCAAGATGAAAATATCCTGAAGGTTACATAGTTGGTACTTTTTGTTTTATTTTTTGTTAAATGTTATTGCACGAATGTTTTCTTTATTACTGAACGAAATGTAACTTGCTATCTTTTGGTGGTACGTTTGTTCCAATCTTTTTTTAATTTTTATTTCAAATTATATATTAAAAGAAGCCCCAATCTTGAATGCTACTTAAGCATATAAATGAGGAAATAATATTTATAGGACTTTTCATGTAGGTAAAAGATGAACAATATGTACGTAGTCCTCGCAATGAATTCCAAAGAATATTACTGTTTTCTCTTGGTTGCAGAGGAAAAAGAAGGCACAAAGCTCTTAATAATACAAATCTTTGAATTTGTTATAGATTTTTTTTATGTGTAAACAGTTAATTAAAATGGTCTAGATTTCCCATCACTGTTTGGTCTTGATCCTATTTTTCTATTCGCCACTTGGTGAAATAAATGCTACAGAAACTCTTGACGTTCTCTTTTAGCTCCTTGCTTGTCAGTGAATAGATTGTTAGTGTGTCTGCTCTGACTGGAGGCTGGTGTGTGTCTGTGTGTGTGTGTGTGTGTGTGTGTGCGCGCGCGTAGAGGCGTGGCCCTCTGGGAGCATGGTTCAGGTCAACACCAGCTGTCAGTGTGTGTGGTTCAGCTGCAGGCCAAGGCCTCCTGCCTGTGGGGATAAACCTGACCCCTCCGCCTACACGTGCGCACACACCCGAAATGGAAAAGTGCTCACGAGAGTCCTCACGCCCACCTTAATTCATCAAAGCAAACAGTTTCCACTGAAACTGTCAAACCGACATCCATCCCCTATGGGCCACTCCTGGGATTTCATTGGCTTTGTCTTCAGTTCCACTCAACTGGTTGCTATCATGTCAAATTCCTTATGCACCCTTTGAAGGTTTTCAAAATTCACTGCAAAAAAGTACATAACGAAGTATCAGCATCTTTTGACCCCCTTCCCCAGCATCATACTAAACACCGTTTAACAAAAATAGATTAGGCACTAAACAACGTAAACAGCTTTTTATCACATTTTCTCTATTAGTTCATAAAACACAAAAAGCTTAAATCATCATGTGACATTCTAGAATTTCAAACAAACATTTGAATTCTACTCTAGAAAGTTCTATTGTTGCCTAGCCCAATGAGCTTACTACATCAAACGTGCATCGATATAAAGCCAGAGCCACTGTGTGGAAATGAGGCTGTTGTATACAGGCCCCAGTCAACGCTGTCAGCCTTAAATGTGTGTTAGCCATATGGTGGAAGCACCATGCTGCTTGACTAGGTGGAATATCTGCTACAATGTTCAGACCTACCTGACCCTGTCAGACCTCCTCTGTGTCTAGTAGTTGTTTCAGATGGGGGTTTCCATATAGAACATATCTATAGATAGTAGTTCACCACCAGATGGAAAGTAACAGGCAGAGAGCTAAGAAAATAATCCAAGTCAAGTAATGAAGGATGGGAAGGAAGTGTAGACAATGTATGAAGTGATGTTACAACAGGCGACTGTAGGAAGTGATGTCAGAGTGGGAGGTGATTGTTGGAAGGGATGGACAAAGCATTTGGGGGAGTGGATGAAGATATTTAGCACATACCAGTGTGTGTGTGTGTGTGAGTGTGTGTGTGTGTGTGTGTGTGTGTGTGTGTGTTAGTTGGCAGGGAAATCAGCCAGTCTGTGTTCCTGATCTACCACCTGGGCAGGAAAGACTGGCACAGCATCAGACACAGCCATGCCTCTCTGGCATATTGCTGCCCTGAGGCTGTGCCTCTTCACATCTCCTGCTGTGCCCAGCATGGCCTAGCCTTGTCCAGCCCAACACCACGATAGTCAAGCACTAACAAATGGCTTTCACAAAAACCTCTTGGTAAATTGGTGGGAAAGCATTGAACAAGGAATGACTAGTGCTTAAAAAGATAAGCTAACTTACGTAAATGTGTCCTCGAAAGCACATTATCCCACCCTTTGGTTTACTTATTCAGTAGCTATGGGCTATAGAATGTATGGAAAGAAATACAAATACTTAACTATTTTCAGAGATTTCCAAATCAATGCATCTCTGTAAAGGTACTGTTCCATCATGCAGTAATTATTCAACGCAACCACTTATGGAGGTGAGAATAATATCTATTTATTTATATTCTAATAGGCATTGCATGTATTCCATTCCCATCAATTACACTTTTTATTTAATTCAATTGCAGGGTCAGTTTGTAATGTACACTTATTTTAAGCCCGTGTTTGTATTGAATAATCCAATCAAGCAAAAACAATAAGTATAGAAAAACAGTCCACTGAGAATCATGGTGTCTAGTCCAGGTCGGACATGTCCAGATCTTCTACTAAGTCCTCTGCTCCCTCAACTAGCTCTTTAAATGCCTCGCTGGACAGCTGCTGCGGTGCCTTAGAGGTTTGAGTCCTATCTTTATCACCCCTGTCGTCCTCTTCACCACCTGTAAGGAAGACTTACTGATCAGTTACTAAGCGACATGATGGAAATGTATTTAATGTCACACAAAGCTTCCTTTCTGTTTTTCTATTGTTTGTGCTATATACACCAAATTTTTGTGTTAACTTGGAATGTTTGGATCTGTAACTTGTTTTAAATTATTTAGTTTGAATTCTTTCCCCTCTCCCAATTGGTCTTGTCCAATTTTTCTCCACCCACCGCCAGCTCTGCTACCCCTACTCGACAGATACGGGATGGTGAAGGGCGCTCACATGTTTCACCCAACCACATGTCGCCGACCTGGACGATGTTTTTCACACTGCTCATCCAACATGGAAGCCTTTAGTTAGATCATGTATAGGATGATTACGCTCGCCAACTATACTTCTGCAATTTAATTTACAGGCATCTGATCTGAACACAACGAGTCACTGGAGAGCGACGTGGCAGGATAGATAATCTGATTTATGTAACCCAAATCTCAGGCAGAGCTATGCCAATTTGCGCTGCCTCGTGCTGGATGTCCAGGCAAAGTCTGAAGCCATAGTGAGGCTCGCACCACTATCATGATGTAGCTTGCCCTGCCATTACACCAGGCTGACTCCGTGGATCTATAACTTAAAGTCAAACAAACCTGAGGAATCATCTTGGTCTTCCTCCACACCCTCATCATCACTCAGGTTACACAGTTTTTGAAGATCGTCATCATCGTCGTCATCAGTGTCCTGCTTTTTCTCTGGCGAACACAAGGAAAGAGATTTGGATTTTTAATACCAGATAACTTTGATCACTACGCAGTAAACTGTGATAGTAGTCACTTGATACACTTCAAGGTCTGTGTACAAAGTGTTTAAGAGAAACAAGTCTTATCAGTTTTAATTTAGGACCATAATGATTAGGTTCAGTTCCTAGTTCTGCTATAATTTTCTGGTATGATTTATGAACCCAGGCCAGCCGTAAGTGTCTACATCAGAAGTACGCATCTCTCTATCCTAATCTAGAACTAATCCAGGCTAAATTAGGGCTAGTAAGTTGTGTCTAACCATCTGAAAGTCCTGTTATCTACATGCTCATACATCTGAGAATATAATATGAGATCTATGTCTGTTTAGCACCATGCAATACTAGTGACCTTTTACAACGGCCAATTGTAAACATCTTAAACTCACTTGCTAAACAAACAAGAGACAGTAGGCAGGCTCTACTCCATAAAAGTCGGTCCTGAGTGTTTACGCATATTGAGTGGAATCTACCTTTAGTTTTTACTGTGCTTTATATGCGTTGTTGTGTACAAATATATGTGGGTTGCACTTTCAAATGTGTGTTTTTATGTGTGAAGTCAGTGAAGAACAGTTGCTGGGCTTTGAAGTGGAGCTTGATGCGATGCTGGTGGAAAGCAGAGGACGGGCTTCTACCCGCCCATTCAGGACCTCTCAACTCAACCCGTTCTCCCCACGCTTCACGTCTCCCGTTAACCAGACATCCAGCATTAGAGCACAGTATAATCATGCATTTGTGGGAATGGCCATCAACACTTGGTTGCAAAAATAGGTTTAAAGTTGTTGAATTTAATAACCAAAAAAGGAATATGTTAACAGCCCATTGTCATAATTTTAGAACTAGCACAATTACAGTACACTGACAGAACTGCTAATTTGACAATAAATAACATACAAACATTTTCTATAGACTAATCCAGCAAGGGGCAACCAACTAGCCAGCCACTAACCAAGATTTGATGGAACAGATAGTTGCAGGGCCGAAAGAACAACTGTGTCCTTTTCTACCAGATCGATTTCAGTGTCCAAGGTCTAAATTGATCACTGAAAAACAGTTGTATTCTAGGTCCGCTGGACTGGTCCGTGGCCCTGCAGATATCACTGTGACAGCAATTCAACTGGATGTTTAGTCCATCAAAACAAAGATCAGGAATTTCTGTTCATTTACATATAATGTTCACAAAATACAATTTGCTCAAAGAATGAAGACTACATAGAAATATATTATGTGATGGTGTAGCCCATTCTATTTATGTAAATATTCTGGAATGCCTAAAGTAAACTCACTTGCACTAACTGTACATGTACTTCTATTGTTTACTCTGAATATCTACACCCTGTATGGTTTTTTCATGTGTAAATGTATGTAATCTTGCACTTTTTCACCTTTATCTTGGCCAGGTCGCCGTTTCAAATGAGAAATTGTTCTCAATGTGCCCCCATGGTTAAATTAAGGATAAAAAAACTAATAAACAACTGAATGGTTTGATGAGTATAAAAATGTTAATCATTTGCTATGGCCTTCAAAGTCACCAGATCTCAACTGAAAAGAAAACCTACTGGAGATTTTGGTTGTTAGACAGCACTGTCAAGTCAACTACCATAAAAAAACACCAAATGAGGGAATACCATTTGGAAGAACAGTGGTCTATCCCTCCATTAGATTTCCAGAGACTGAGAATCCACGGCAAGACGCACTGATGTCGTTTTGGTGGTTCATGACTGCCCAACACCTTACTGAGACAATTATATTGTTTTTTCCTTTAATTTGTCACCCGCCTGTGTGTCAGTGTTGAAGGAGGTACAACTGTATTACAATGGCCCTATAGCTGAGATTATGACCTAGCTTGACACACTGCACTGTTGCTATTATGGCTGCCAAGCACTGTTATTCACTAGTTTGCAAACATGAGTTGTCCAGCCAACTGTTGTAGGCGGATAATTGAAGACTAGGGATGCAACTAACGATTATTTGGATAATCGATTAATCTGTCAATTTTTTCTACGATTAATCGATGAATCGTATAAACAGACTAACAAATATTTCCATAACTCTATTTAAAAAAATAACTGTTATTCCAAATTGACTATTTTAACACATAACAGACCTAAATTTATACTATAAAACATGTGCAAAAGATATTCTCATTTGTTAAGCAAGGTGCCAAATATGGTATTTTTCACCTTGCTTAGACGGACTTGAGATGTTAAAATAATTGTCTACAAAACAATTATAGAAACAGCTTTTATAGAACATAGTTGTAAATAACCTTAAAATAAGGCTTGTTGAATAGTAATTTTGTTGCTTTATGTATTTTACCTGTTTAAGTTTATTTTGACATATTTACTGTTTTTAGAATGACTTATTTTGAAACGGACTATGGTGTTTCTACTGTGCGCAACAAGTTGAAAAAACGAAAAAGTAAATCACACAGTGAAACGTTTAACAAATTAGCATCCCCAAAGAGGTACAAGGTAGCATACATTGTAATACTTTAATAGTAAGATCTGGTTGGTGTTTTATATTCGTTTTGCACTATAACTCTTTCTGTTTATTTACTTTAGCACTACCGGGTAGTGTTGAAGAGCTAGCCAGATTAACGTTAGCTCTACCGCGTCTGCTCAACCACAAACATTAATTAGCCAGCTAGTTAAATACACTTGTCGTACAATTTTGAAGTGGATTTGAATTAATAATAGTGCTTTTAGGCTGGATCGCGACCAAACACTGGCTATTTGATAAGAACTACCTGCTGTGGGAGGAACTATTCCTCATTTCAAAACGCTAAGCATGCTATTATTATGTAATAACTTACCATGCTGTTTAGTCTCCTTCGCTTACCGCTCTAACCTTTTTTCTTTTCAAGTGCTCCCTAATTACGGTGGTGCTCCGGTGCCATGGCATTTATGTTTTAGAGAGTTTGCACGTGAAACGTTTTGTTTAATTTGAGGTGAAGTTCTGCCATAATAAGATTTCGGTCAGACAGTTTAAAATGTTTTTTTCTTTCTTTACGTGACGTAGCTACACCACACAGCGAGCAGCAACGTAGACCCAACGAAATTTGTCGCCAACAATTTTAATCGATTTTTATCGATTTCATCGATTCGTTGTTGCAGCCCTATTGAAGACAGTAATTTGTCGTCTTAATGAAGTCTTTTCCCCTCCATATTATCCCTAAAAGTTGACATGCCATTTAACATTACATGCAGCTTTTATCTTCATACTTCTTACATCCACTAAAAGTGCCTGTTGTGGGTGGTCCTACTGTTGGTTAATGTAATTTCTGACAAAAAATAAATAATGTAGACAAATAGAAGATTTAAAAGCAAATCCAGAAAAAAACTCCTCAGACGCACCAATCAAGGGTAGGATATCAGAACATTTCCCATGAAGCACAATATGTTTCCAATGCAGAGCTGTGTCATGCCAAAACACATATTACAGTTTGGACAGTGCCACATACCCGCAGCCGCCTATAACCACAGTCGGGCTATAGAGGAGACAAATGTGTAGTACCTTGCCCTGGACAATGCAAACTGGTGGGTTTGTGACTGCCCCCATTCTCCCCCAACTGATCTTGTCCAATTTTTACCACTAACCCTGCCACACTGCCAGCTCCGAAATCCCCCCTTGACAGATGTGGGATGGTCAAGGGTCCTCGCATGGTTCATCCAAACACATGTTGCCAAGCTGGCTGATTTTTTTTGCACTCTACATCCAATACGGAAGCCTTCACATGCACGGAATGATTACATTCACCAACTATACTTCCGTGATTGAATTTACAGACGCCCGATCTGGACACAAGAAGTCGCTGGAGGCAAGATAGATAATCTGATTTATTGATCTCAAATCCTGGGCAGTGCCATGCCAATTTACGCTGCCTCATGCAAGAGCCCAGGTCAAGGCCGGAGAAACCAGTCAGGCTCGAACCACTGACTATCATGATGTAGACAAGGGGTCAACAACCCTGGTCCTGGAGAGCTACCACCATGTAGGTTCACTCCAACCCTAATCTAGCACACCTAATTCTAATTATTAGCTGGTTGATAAGCTGAATTAGACTACATTATGTGCCGTTGGAGTGAAGATCTACAGGGTGGTAGCTCTCCAGGACCAGGGTTGGTGACAGACTGACGTAGACCCCTGAATTTGACTGCAAGGCAGCGACTTATAAGAGTGCAAAATGGACAGTGAAATCCTTCAACACAATCTGCAAGGTTCCGGGGACTTTAGAGAAGATTAATCTTGTGGCAGGACTTTGACCCAACAACATTTAGCCAAAGCCACAATGGAGTGGTTAAATAACTAAGGTCTTTAACCTGGAGTGGCCCAATCAAAGGAGCTCAAATTCAATTGAGAATGTGGAAACATTTGACAGTTTCTGTTCGCCAAATGTATTTTCTATTTTGCATTTGTAATTCATTTTAACACAATACAATGTGGGAAAGTCCAAAGGGGGGGGTGACTAATTTTGAGATCTACTGGATACACCAGTCCTCCCAAACAGCAGATGAACGTCTTAACAGATAATAATCCGGACACATTCATAGACAACCGTCGGCTCCAGTGCTCCCTCTTTGCCACTGGGGGAGAATCAGCTGACTACAACTACATTCTGATCAGCCACAGGTCGGAATGTCATCAAGGGCGGGGTGGCGGGGGGGGTCCGGGTGCAGCCATTTAAGCCTTGGGAGCTGGAGGGGAACGTACTGGGGAGACGCCACCTCTGGTTGATCCAGTGGGCTGCTTTAAATTAGGAACCCCCACCGGGATCCAAGCCTGAGCTTCCTGTGTGTGCGTGTGCAACTACGGTTGAGGCAAACACGGGGAGGGACAGGCGGACGGCAGCTGCCTGCCTGTTTGTGGGCTCTCACTAAAATGAGGACCAGATGCAAAAAAAGAAATCCTGTAGCGTCCCCTCCCTCCCTGCCCTCTCTCTCCCCCGACCTCTAACGTTTTCCCCCTCGAGCGTGTCCAACTGTAAAGCTGTAAAGGAGGACTCGTGGCCTGTAGATGACCCAGAGCCAAACACACAGGGACGGCAGCACTCAGCTGAGAGACATGTAATGACAGAAAGAGAGAGAGAGAGAGCAATCGAAGTGTAAAGAGAGAGAGAAATAACAGAACAGAGGAGAAATAGGGAAGAGGGCAGGATCAAAGAAAGAGACCAGTTAAACGAACGTCACAGATCTTCCAGGGAGGGCAGCATGGCCACATCAAGGCCAGAGGGACAGACCTTTCTCTCAGAGTAAGCTGCTGCTGAAAGCAGAGATTAATAACACTGACTACAAGCCACCTAACACCCGAGTCACAACAAGCAACGTAGTCTTAAATACAGCCAAACGTTCGTCTGGGAAAGGGAGGAGGATCATTGTTATATAGGCCCTGAAAAGTCTACTCAGTGTGTGTGGATGAGCCGATTCAGGCAGCTGACCAAAAGCACAACAGCAGTTTGACTCAATATAGCCCCCTAGTGGTCATCACGTGTAACGTCAGACATCCGTGAGGAGGGGAAACTAGATCTTGGGATCGGTGCATATTGGAAGAGCCATCCGGTAATGCATGACTAGACTGGCACAGGACATTGTGTTGCTACATACAGCAAGTTAAAGAATAATGAATCATTAGAAATAGGACATGCAGATCATTTACCGGAACTCAGATATAGGTAATACCAAGAGACCTTTTTGTATAAGAACAATATACCCCTGTTTAACAGGCTACACAACTGGAACATTCTTTAAGGTCCTTTGTTTTTAAAGAAGAGGCTGTCGCAATACCTTCATTATTATTCTGATTTAAATCATAGAAATAGAAGAATAGGGAGATGGGTTAATAAGAGATGTGTGCCGGCTGGGAGTCCATGCAGAAACATGTGCTGGGGTTAATTAGCGAGGCCACAACATTAAATATTTTGAAACTGGAAAAGTTTTTTGAATTGGACAGGTCCATATCCATGTCAGAATATTTTGTGTGAGTAATGAGCAGGGCTCAGTTGTGTAAGAAAATAGTTACCTTTGACTTTAAGTCCTCCATCTGAGTCACTCTCAGAATCATTCAACTCAGTCTTGTCTTGAGCCTTTTTCTCCTGAATCTTGTCATGTTTGATCTCAGCGCTGTCCAAGTCTTCCTGCTTGCTCGAGAGATAGAAATTGTCAATATTGCTTTTAATTTCACTAGGCACCGATTTTCTTTTGGTTCTTGTATGGCAATAACACCATTACTGAACATGCCTGGAAACACGACTGCAAGAATTTTGCATAAAACATCTGGCAACGTCAGGCTCTAAGATTACATTTCTTTTTTACAAAATGAAAAATCTAGGCGCACACACATTTAGAAACCATAAATTGAGTTTTACCTACTGACAATAAACCACACGGACAACAGAGATGAAAACAGACTGTACACAATGTGTTACGCATGTCACTCTCGAGGCACCCTTTTCTGTCTCTGTAACGTACTAATAAAATAAAATAATGCAGAACCGAGGATTAGCGAAAAATTAACAAATTAGCCACAGAGGTGGCAGATTTAGCAGGGCTTCATTTCTGCAATATTACATAATCTCTGGTAATCCACCGCACAACCCTGGCAAACGTCCTCTGAATTGTTGTCGTGTCAGACGTTGCATGGCACAGTACAGAGCATGTTGGTGGAAATGATGTCACCGTGGTGGGCGGGAGGGAGGCATGTCACTTTCAGAAAGACACACCATGTCCAGACAAGATGTTGGTAAATGAATGTGATAGTTACCTTCCCAGAGATCTCCAGCTGAATCTCTCTGTCCCTCAACTTCTTCCACTGGACGTAGTACCTGGTCAGCGGCGTGCCATCCTCCGCTGTCTGCTTCTCCCACCTCCCCTGTAAACACACACACACACACACACACACACACACACACACTTATTTTTGTGTAATAACAATCTAGTAGATTTCAAACATCATTTGCTTAGTTGGTGAGCAGGGTAAGCCTTCGCCCACGGCGGCCTACTATATAAACATCTACTGACAGTTAGACTGAGACAGAGAGACACAGACAGAAAGAGGAAGAAAGGGAGACAGACAGAAGGCTGAAAGAAGAGACTGGAGGATCTACAGCAGCCCTTCCCCTAAAGGTCTTTGCGGATGGTATTGATCAGGTTCAATAGGATTATCTGACCTCCAAATTCAATAGAGCGTATAGACCGCAGCTTCCTTCGTCGGTTAGCTAAACCCATTTACGACAATTTGCAGTGGCGGTTATTAGGCTAGGCTCCGGCACGAAGAGGAGAGGACATGAACAGAAAGAGAGCAAAGTCTTTTTGAAAACACTTTAAACCCAGACAAAACAATTCTATCTGATTATGGCAAACCTTCTAACAGGCTGTTCTCTAGAAGGGCTACAACCCTTTTCCACCAAATGTTAAAAATAGTATACAAATAAACAAGAAATTTTGACTTTAGAAACATGTGATTGATGCCATATGTTAAGTGAAACTAACAGGAGGACAGTAAATGACAAAGGTTAGACAATACCAAACTATAGCTTTAGCAAACACTACCTAGCAAGTATCTTAAGATGTTAGATCTGTGCTGTTGTACTTCTATTTTTTATAGTAAATGAATAATTAGGCTCTCTGACTTTGTGTGTGTGTGTTTGGGTGGGTGCTCTATTGGAACAGGGCTGGCTTGCCGTAGAGAAAGGGATGGACGCCATGGCGACAGGCTCCTCTGGGCTGGGAGTCATGGAGACAGGCTCTGCCCTGGTGCCACGTTGTCTGTGTTGCGTTGTGCGCACAGACACACAAAATTCTCTTTTCCGAGACTAAACTACAAGAGAAATTCCCTTATTTCATTTTACTGTAAATGGTCCTAAATATTTATCATGGGGGCAGGCAGAGGAATTTGTCAGAACTAGAGGAGAAATGCAGCCTTGGAAAAGAGGGAGTGATGAGGGGAAAAAGTAACAAGAGTGAGCGGAAAGAGTGAGCGTAAAGAGTAAGAAACGCACAGGACAGCACTTTGAATGTGTGGGGGGGGTCAAAGAGAGAGAACTGTTTACATAGGACTCTCTGTAAACTAGTACCAACGTTGACATGGGGCTGTCTCCTTGTTTAACTAGTACCAGTGTTTACATAGGGCTGTCTCCTCGTTTAACTAGTACCAGCGTTTACATGGGGCTGTCTCCTCGTGTATCTAGTACCAGTGTTTACATGGGGCTGTCTCCTCGTTTAACTAGTACCAG
>JACXGM010014832.1:0-21778 GCA_016801145.1 Umbra pygmaea | reverse complement strand
ATTATGGTTGGGGATTATAACAAAACGTTGAACTCCAATTTGGATAGAAAAGGTAATAACAACATAAACTATCACCCAAAAGCACTAAAGGAAATAAATAATTGTATGAACATTCTTGAGTTGGTGGATATATGGAGGCTTATATCCTAGAATGATAAGATATACATGGCGGAGGCTTAACCAAGCTAGTCGTCTTGATTATTTTTTGACGTCATTTTCACTTGCACCAAAGGTTAAGAAAGTGTTGATAGGGGATAAAATGAGGTTGGATCATCATATAATTGGCAATAATATTGTTATTACAGAATTTCCACGGGGAAGAGGGTACCTGAAATTTAATCAAAGCTTACTTAAGGATAATTCATTTTTAGCTAGGACTAAAGAATTTATATCAGAATGTTTCACACATAACATAAGTACAGCAGACCCGCTTATTGTGTGGGATGCCTTTAAATGTGCCTTTAGAGGCCATGCAATTCAGTACTCTTCTTTGAAAAAAAGGCAATTCATATTAAAAGATACAATACTATCCAAAGAAATTGCAGACATAATAGGTCAGATTGATAACAGTAACAGCTATAATATGGAGTTTCAGAATAAGTTGGAGGATAAACAAAAAGAAATGAAGGAACTCATACAAGAAAGATCAAATTTAATTCATTATAAAAATAAGGCAAGCTGGATGGAATATGGAGAAAAATGCACATCCTTTATTTTTAAATATTCAACATAGGAATACCACCAAGAAGAATGTACTGAAATTAGTCACTAATGAAGGATCCACTTACAACTCGCCAGATGAAATTCTGGAACAGGAAGTAAAATACTTCAAACAGATGTTTTCCTTTCAGTCTTCTCCCTTAACAGATTTTAATTGTATGAGTTTTTTCCCTAATAATAACTTAAAACTAACAAATATGCAAAGAGGTTCATGCGAAGGACTCATTACTGAAGAGGAAATGCTTGAAGCGCTTAAAACATTTAAAGCTGGAAAAACACCCGGACTGGATGGCATTCCAGTAGAGGTATACCAAACTTTTTTTGACATATTAAGAGGTCCATTACTGGCATGTTTTAATCACTCGTATGTAAATGGTAGATTGTCAGACACACAACAAGAAGGCCTGATTTCATTATTATTGAAACAGGACCCAAGCGGAGCATATAAAGACCCTGTATATTTAAAAAAACTGGAGGCCTCTAACACTGCAATGCTGTGATGCCAAAATATTAGCCAAATGTATAGCTCTTAGAATTAAAAAGGTTTTATCAGATATTATTAATCAGACAGGCTTCATGCATGGACGTTACATTGGAGACAATATAAGACAAGTTATAGAAACAATAGAAAACTATGAACTATCAGGACTATCAGGTCTAATTTTCATAGCTGATTTTGAAAAAAGCCTTTGATAAAGTTCGATTGGACTTTATATATAAATGCTTGGAATATTTCAATTTTGGAGACTCTCTTATAAAATGGGTTAAAATTATGTATAGTAACCCTAGATGTAAAATTATAAATAATGGCTATATCTCGCAAGATTTCAATCTGTCAAGAGGAGTTAAGCAGGGCTGTCCTCTGTCCGCTTACCTTTTTGCTGTTGCAATAGAAATGTTAGCCAATAAAATCAGAACTAAAAACAACATTAAGGGCCTGGAAATCCATGGCTTACAAACAAAGGTATCTATGTATGCCGATGACTCATGTTACCTTTTGCAACCACAGTTGGAAACATTAAATAGCCTCCTAAACGTATCTGGATATACCTGGATTAAAATCGAATTACGATAAGTGTACTATATTACGTATTGGAGCACTAAAAGATTCAAATTTTACATTGCAGTGTAGATTACCAATAAAGTGGGCGGATGGGGATGTGGATATACTGGGTATACATATACCATATGAAAGATCAAGTTGTATTCAGTAGAATTATTTAACAAAACTAGCTAAAATAGATAAAATATTGCTACCCTGGAAAGGACAGCACCTAACTATTTGTGGGAAAATCACCTTAATCAATCTCTAATTAAGATGTCGATATTTTTTAAACAAGCCATGAAAAGTTGATTGCAATTTCAATTTTATCCACCTGAAAATAGGGACCAAATTTTACAACAATTATTGTGGCTAAATTCACATATACTAGTTGATAAAAAACCTGTATACTTTGACAAGATGTTTGGAAAAGGAATAATGTTTGTAAATGACATTATAAACGAAGCCGGTGGAGTGATGCCTTACATACAGTTAACAAAAACATATGGAAATGTTTGCTCCCTACAAAAATACAATCAACTAACTGCAGCAATACCATATACTTGGAAGAAGAAAGTACAAGAGGGGAAAAAGTCTGATCTTGTCTGTCAACCATGTATCAAAGATCTCACATGGATGAAGAAAATACGGATAAACAAAGAAATATACCAATTGACCTATCGCCGGCCCCTCCCCCAAAACTGCCATTGTCCAATCACACATCATAGCATCAATTACAATGTGAGCAGGTCCGACAAACATTGACTCCAAGCAGGACGGTAAAGCGGTGCGCCAACGGCGTTTGTAAATCGGACACTAGATAACCCGAGAGATTGTCTGGAGGAGTTGTGTTCTTTCCCTTCCCAAAGCCCACACAACGTGAGCGGTGCCTACAATGGATAAAACAGTGTGGACGGCTCCACTCCCAGTTAAATGTGTCTAACATTACGAAGCATAAATACGTCTGCTCAAAGGTAAGGCTAAGTTATGATTAACATGGATGTCATTGCCAGAATGTTAACCTACTCTCTAAGCTAAATTTAACGAGCCCTTTAGCTTTAACCAACATTAGTTAACATGTTAGCTAACACTAGGTTTGCTGCTGTTGTGTTGGGTCTTTGAGCTCACCAACTTTATTTTTTGTCAGTTTACAACAAAGTTGAACATAGCGCCCCAACAAGCAACTTTAATTAATTTTGTTTTTATCTTTTATATAGCATTTTATGAACGGATAACCTACCCAAGAGCATGACTGGTCCACAAGGCTGTGCTGATTCCGTTTGAGGTACAGGTCATGGTGTTTCTCAGATTTATCTTGAGACCGGTAAGCATTAGCCTCGATAGTAGTCATGTCTCCTTCATTGCGTATTTTTACATTTTGAATATATACCTTCACTGCATACTGTAACCCCTTTTGCCTCAATCTTGAAGATATCGCGGAGGTAATGCTCCAAAAAAGTTAACTGACATGCACGCTATACCTTTTCCGTTATGGCAATCTGTTGCACTGGTCGGGTGTTTGACCATTTGTTTGTCAGACGTAGCAACATTAACTAAGGGGGGCGGAACTCGGCGAAAGGCTAATTCCATCTAAGAACCAAAAAATTGGTTGCTGTTCCATATAAATTACAAAATAGCTGGGAAGAAATTTTAAATGTTCCAGTCCCGTGGCATAACGCTTTGGGATTAATACGCAAAACAACACCAGACTCAAAAATTAGAATATTTCAATTCAAATTATTATATAAAATACTGTCAACAAATAGCAATCTATACAAGTGGGGAATTCAATCTTCCCAACTCTGCAGATTTTGCTCTGAGGAGGCCGAATCTATAGATAATCTTTTTTGGTACTGTCCATATGTAGCATGCTTTTGGTCACAGGTACAAGAATGGATGAATAAATGCAATATTTATCTTGAATTAACATTACAAATAGCAATACTTGGAGACTTAAAATGTAATGTCACACAATTAATAATATGATAATTATTTTAGCAAAAATATTTATCTTTAATTTCAAATTGGTGGAGTCAATTGACAATAGAAAGGTCTCATAATTATGTGAAGCATAACAGTACAGTAGAAATACACATGGCAAATGGAAACCCAACATGGCTGTTGCTAAGAGATAGATGGACAATATTGAACTTAAATAAATAATATTTTAATAATAATAATTGATCAAATAAAAAAAAATAATGATTGAGGAAAATATAAAATGTATAAGCGAGAGCTTAATGTTAAAATGTCATTGGTCTCAACTATTGGTCAGGTAAAGGTTAGGATTGGGGTAAAATATAGACAGCAATCATATTTTAAAAAATGTGGGATTGGAAATGATGTATATTTTAGAACGAAGACAATATATATGTCGAATACTCGTTGATTGCCCCCCACAATGTAGGGCCAAACACCTGATTAAACCACTGCTCGCTGCTGCTGCTACCGGTGCAGCTAGCAGGTTGTGCTGCGCTGCTAACACTAGTCTCCCCGGGTCGCTGGTTAGCTTGCTCGTCATGATCTACCACACATTCCTCACACCGATTCTCCTACTGGGCCTGGCTACTTTTGAAGAATGTTTTGATAGATGGAACCTGTCTTAATAAAGACACCTCCCTCTCCTTTTCTCTTTTGTCTAGTACAACTGCTGCTCTCACTAATTTTCTTGACTTACAACCACAGATCCTACAGTCCGCTTTGCGCAGCGGCAGGTTGTTAAGTCAGTGCTTTCCACACCTGCGCTTGACCAATTATATAATTCTATTTAAATGAATACAAATATCAGCATGGCTTTTCTCTATTTATACATGGTCTCATTATCTGAAATGTAAATATTTTTGTTTTCCTTTGCTTAGGCCCCAAGTGCGCATTGGCCCCTGGGCCCGTGCCCATAATGCCCATTGGGTAATTCGGGCATGATTACAGACAGGAAGTAGGACGTGAAAATTAAAAAATAGCAATGCTGCAATGATGTAGGACATCATCCTAAACAAAACCAATATGGTACCAATATGGTTGGAAAGAGGGGGTTCCGCTGATAAATTATTGTCAATGTAAATAATGAAGAGTGGTTCGTCCATGTGGATTAATGACAGCCGGAGATATCTCGTCACAAATTTGGGTACTTTTCACTGACTATATTTTGGTAAACTAAAAACATTACAGTCAAACAAAGAAATGGTGTAACTAAACATTTATTTTCTGTAGGAAACGCACGTAACTGTGTAGGGGGCGGGGTTAATTTAATGAAATGACATTTCCTATTTTTTCATATATCACTATAAAATGCGGCCCTTCACTTGGTTTGAAAAGCTCAATGTGGCCCTCAAGCAAAAATAATTGCCCACATCTGCTTTAGACTCAATATTTCTGGTTCAGGACTGCTCAATGTATTAAAAATTTACATACAAACACTCACACATTCATCAGAAATAGACTGATCATATTGGTTAATTGGATCATGCCAGGAGAAAGTAGTTTCCACAAGTCTGCACTCGACATCATCAGGCAATCACTATCTAGGGGCGGCAAGGTGGCCTAATTGTTTAGGGCCCATGAAGAATGGTTCACCCCCCCCCCCCCACACACACACTACCAAGGTGAAGCCTTTAAAACTTAACATGGACAAGACTGAGATTATCTTTACTGGACCTCCGTCTCTCATTAGCAAAATTCCCATAGATTGCTGGCTCTCACATCAAAGCATCTAGTACTATTAAAAATCTTGGTGTAATTTTTGACTCCTCCCTCTCCTTCCAGGCTCATATTAATTCTATCACCAAATCAGCCTTTTTTCATTTACGTCGCATTGCCCAGCTCCGCCCCTTCCTCAATAACAAAGACGCTGAAACATCCATGTCATCCATGCATTTGTCACATCTCGTCTTGATTACTGCAATGCCCTTTTTATTGGTCTATCAGCCAGTTCCATTACCAGATTGCAATACTTTCAAAACTCTGCTGCCAGAATACTTACCCACACTAAGCGTTCTGCCCATATCACCCCCATTTTGTACGATCTCCACTGGCTTCCTGTGGCCTATCGTATTAAATTCAAAATCGTCCTGCTCACTTTTAAATCTCTGCACAATTTGGTTCCCCCCTATCTCTGCCACTTACTCCACCCCTACACCCCAACTCGCTCTCTACGATCCTCTGACTCTAGCCTTCTTTGTTGTCCCTCGGCATCGCCTTGCGTCAATGGGGGGCAGGTCGTTCAGTGTTGTCCCACCAAAACTTTGGAACTCTCTCCCTCAATCACTCTGTTGTGTTAATATTATTTCAGAATTTAAAATTATGCTCAAAACTCATCTGTTTTCTGAATGTTACCGCACTTAAAGTCATATTACATTTTGTTGTCTGTTTGTATTCTGGTGTATTCTGCCCTGCCTACATAGTCTCATTTACATTGATCTACATTTTGTTGTTTGTTTGTTATCATGGTCCATTGTTATTGTTATTATTGTTACTTGTTCATTGTAAAGCGTCCTTGAGCTCTGGAAAGGCGCTATATAAATAAAACGTATTATTATTATTATTATTATCATTCTGTTTTTGAGCAAGACAGTTGACCCTAATTGCTCCAAGATTGTTTCTGTAAATAATAATAATTTCATAATAAACTTACCAATAAAATTGATTCAAATCTTTTAAATATTTGGGAAGGTTAATAGATTGATACTTTTTTGTCCAATCAGTATTGTATGATAAAAATTTAGACACACCAAAAATCATATGTAAAAAGCATTTTTTAAAGTAACTTAAAGTAGTTTAATTAGTTACTTTCAATAAATAGTAACGCAGTAACGTAACGTAGTTACTTTCCATAAAAAGTAATGCAGAAGGTAACATAGTTACTTTTTAAAGTAACGTTCCCCAAAACTGCCCTCAACAATGGAACACAGATTACACCGTTCATCATGGCAACAAAAGTAAAATAGACACAAACCGCCTATTTCTTTCCAGTGGAATTAGAAATAATTATGACTTCTAATGCCAAATATGAACTGACATTTAAGAAGAAACACAATACCATAGCAGCAGCAAAAGATTGTTTGACACTGGGGACTTATATAACAAACCCCCGTTGGCAAAAATAAACAAAATGCAATTTTTTATACTTATTTTTATTAAGTAGAGAATTCTTTTTTTTCAATATATTTGTGCTTCAATCTCAACTAGCTCCTTGTGGACAGGACACCCCCTGCCTGACACATTCAGATGGCAGGTTTCAGTTACAGAGTAGGACAAATGCGTGGTTAGTTGACTAAAACCTGCTAGCGAGCCACGGCAAGAAAAAAATATTTCATTAGTATGACTTTTGACAATTAGTAGAAATTAAATGAGTATTATTATGGTGGGGGACTCACACAGGTCACACAGGTCTTTTGCCTAGGGCACCAAGAAACCTTGCACCGGCCCTTGCAAGAACCCAGCAAATTCTTTGCATTGTGTTAGGTGTGGATGTACAGGGTAAGTGAAAGAAACAATTAAACATGAGTCCAAATATTGGTTGATGGAGCTCTCTGACAACAAACAGAATATCACCATCAGTTTCTCAAAACAACTATTTGGATCATAAATCAAATTTAGAATGAAATGAACTCTAGCTGCCCTTCTTGGCAGTAACAGCTAGTTACTTAGCCAGTTCTAAGTTCCTGCTCAACATCCACCCGCTGGATAAAGCCTAGCTTGTCAAACACACACTTAGCTACTAGCATTAACAGTGGTTTTATTAAACATTTCAATTGAATAATAAAAAACATTAAACAAGCCATGCTACTACAAATTCGGCTGGATACTTTACACAATAATACTTCAAACAGGTGAACTAAACATAATCATAGCACAAAGTTATATACTTACGATTTAATTTAATGTTTTAGTGTTACATTGGACAAAAAATATATATGTAAAAATAAAATGTATCAGTCACAGAATATTGATCAATTTGTACCAATTGGAGCTAGGTAGGCGGTTTAGCTGTCGATCGACTTTGGGTGAATTCATGACTGATTGTAACTAGCACAAGGCATTGTCCTGGGCCAAAGTGGACACTCAACCAGGGTGTAGCCGGTTAGGAGGTTATAGTAGGTATTGTTTGTGTATCTACTTGAATGTGGCGTAAATCTAAAACTTATCATTGACTGATTATGGTTCAATCTGTACCTACTGAAGCAAGTTTGGTCATATAGCTCCCAGACAATTTTGTGACTGGTTGTATAGGTACAATAAGTAGCTAACTAGGCCACAGGCTTCTGCTAAATGTATTTGTCAAAGATGGTTGATCGGGCACTAACTAGCTAGCTGGCTATTATATTATATAACTATATACTTTAAAAACCTATCATTGACAGATTATTGTTTGATCTGTACATACTGAAGCAAGACAGGTCATATAGCTAACTCCCAGACAATTTTGTGACCGGTTGTAAACATTACTAAGAAAAATGAATAGCTACTTAAGTCAAAGGCTTGCACTGGATGTATTTGTCAAAGATTGTTGATGGGGCGTTAACTAGCTAGGTGGCTAGCTAGTAAATCTTGTGTTCAAGCATATTGTGTGGTAATTACAACATTATTTCAAAACTTATCATTGACAGATTATTGTTCAATCAGTACCTACTGAAGCAAGATAGGTTATATATTTTCCGGACAATTATAAGTTAACTAGGCCAAGGGCTTCTGCTGGATGTATTTGTCAAAAGTGGTTGATGGGGCACTAACTAGCCAGCTGGCTAGCTAGCATAAATCTTATGTTCATGCAAATTGTGTGACAATTGTTACTGAAGGAAGATAGGTCACATAAATCCCGGACAATTTTGTGACCGGTTGTAATAGCTAACTAATAGCTAACTATATGGTGAATAGCTAACTAGTCCACATGCTCAGGCAAAATTGGACGTCACTGGAAGCTACGTGCTAGGTTGGCGGGACCTTGTGGTATTTCAAGTGCCGACTGATACAGAAGCAGCTGAAATCTACTCTTGGTTGTTCTATAGTTTGCTTTTGTTTTGGATGAATATTTATAGAAATTAATGATGATGACGATAGTTATGAACATGGTTTGCTTTTGATTTGGAAATCTGTTTCAGGTGATTGTTTTAATTTCTAGTTTGTTTCATTTGTTATCAACATGTATTGACGGGGACATGATATGCTGACTCTTTTTGATATGCTGAGTTTATTTTTCAGTTTTATTTTGTGAAGGGGGTAGGAAATATAAGATATTCTTCGTCCTGCCTCCTTTTCATCATGGTTTTATAAATTATATATATGAGGTTGATGAAGTAAGTTAATGTAAAAATATGCATGAATGTAATTAACATAATCAATCAATCAAAAGTATTTGATGCATTGGCAGACAGAAGTTTGTATATGACATACACTCACCTAAAGGATTATTAGGAACACCCGGTCAATTTCTCATTAATGCAATTATCTACTCAACCAATCACATGGCAGTTGCTTCAATGCATTTAGGGGTGTGGTCCTGGTCAAGACAATCTCCTGAACTCCAAACTGAATGTCAGAATGGGAAAGAAAGGTGATTTAAGCAATTTTGAGGGTGGCATGGTTGTTGGTGCCAGACGTGCCGGTCTGAGTATTTCACAATCTGCTCAGGTACTGGGATTTTCATGCACAACCATTTCTAGGGTTTACAAAAAATGGTGTGAAAAGGGAAAAACATCCAGTATGCGGCAGTCCTCTGGGCGAAAATGCCTTTTTGATGCTAGAGGTCTGAGGAGAATGGGCCAACTGCTTCAAGCTGATAGGAGAGCAACTTTAACTGAAATAACCAAGCGTTACAACCGAGGTATGCAGCAAAGCATTTGTGAAGCCAAAACACGCACAACCTTGAGGTGGATGGGCTACAACAGCAGAATACCCCACCGGGTACCACTCATCTCCATTACAAATAGGAAAAAGAGGCTACAATTTGCAAGAGTACACCAAAATTGGACAGTTGAAGACTGGAAAAAAGTTGCCTGGTCTGATGAGTCTCGATTTCTGTTGAGACATTCAGATAGTAGAGTCAGAATTTGGCGTAAACAGAATAAGAACATGGATCCATCAACAAGAATATGAGTTTTAAACATGATTTTGTTCTGTTTATCGTATTTTTTATGAGGATAAATTACATAACATGCCAATATAATTACAGAACATATTTGACTTTTCTTTTTGGAAATACATTTACATTTGCATTTACGTTACTATGTTGTTTTATTTTGTTTGTTTTTCACTGCAGATCGATCAAACAAGTGTTTGTTAATTGTAAGAATGGCTTTGTAAGTTCTTCATTTTATTAATGAGAGGCAGTTTTTTTTTTTTTTTACACAATGGTCTGCAGTTTCACGTGTTTCATCCATCTGCTGACGGTGTCGCCATTTCTCAATTCACCCATTTCTGTGCATATGCCTGGGTCAGAACATCTGTGAAGGACCGCACATTTTGCTTTTTATAAATCCTAGCCCAACAACATCACAGATTTACCTACATACTTCACAGTCGTTATAAAGAACTTTTCTGCGTGGCTATCTTTCTGGGCATGACTACATGAGTACATCACTCAGAATGTAACATATGAATAGGAATGTACTTCTTTTAGATTTTACTCAAGAATTTCTAGGGGTGTCAATAATTCTGGTGCACAGGTTTTGGAGAGAAATATATATTTTTTTAAATGAAAAGATATGTAATACTTACATTTTCAGGAGAAGGTTAGCATTTAAATATATTTTAATAAATATGACAATTAAACTTATAAGTACAAAAATAAAACAAACATTAAACATATAAAAAATAATTAAATTTTACTTTGACTACAGCGATATAAATGTTATGTAACCATTTGTGATATGTGGTATGTGTTTCACATTGTGTTTGATTTATTTACAGTAGTACACAGCAGCAGATCCCAAATTGTTTTGTACGAAGTGAGAAGTTCACAAAGTTGATATATTTTACTATTGCCAAAAAAGCAAATATTTTAAATGAAAATTAAATCAAATCGAGCTGCCCTTTTGCATACAGGTGTCTCATAGAGTACATGCCTAACAATAGGGTGATAAGGAATAATAAATGCGTTGCAAGATGGTGGAAAAAATTGCCAAAAAAATGGCTTAGCAGAAGGTTGATTGATGCTTGAGAGAGTTAATGAATCCATGGGAGTTCATATCCCTTGAACCGTACAACTGCAGTTGACTGAAATCTGACCATTTCCGACACAAGCTAATTCTAATAAATGCCATAGGAACTCATTTACTGATAAATAACAAAAAGGTACATGGTAGGAAATTTACTAACTTAAACTACAGCCCACAAGTAACTACCACACTGAGACCATCTCGATTCATCCACCAGGGTCTCTCGCCAGGGTGCTGCTCTCTGTGTCCCAATTGAAATGTTATTCCTTTATCTTGCAGTGTATATACAGTAGAGTCCTGTGCACCATTGTCAAAATATTGCACTACATAAGGAATAGGGTGAGGTTTAAGACACAAACCAATTTGTACCACCATAACACCTAAATGAGATGAGAGGGCTGTCACTTTTCCCACTGTTGCTGCTCCCTCTACTGGTTCATTGCAGTTTCCATAGTCAACCGCTACAGCACTGATGTCACCGCCCCTCACCTTTGTCATCTGTAATTATCACTAGTGAATATCTGTTCACCTCACTCTCCTCGTGTTGTGCGTTGTTAGCTCAGGGTGTTCTTTTGGTCATTTATGACCCTATGATTTTCCAATACAACGGTACATTAACAGGTGAAACCTGTGTTTTCGTTACTACTGTACTTTATCAGGCTAGACCTGTGATCTATTATCCAAGTGACTGTTTAAGTCTAGAAAAAACATATCAATATTGAAATACAACCTGCATTTAGATACCGATCCTCTTACGAACACAACAGCATAACACACTTTAAACATAGAGCCAGCAGCCTCAACCACTGCCTCAGTTCCACTAACCTACCTTCCATCAATGGAAAGCCCAGGAACTGTACAATTGTCCCTTCCCAGAGAATACGACGGGGAAGCGTCATGTCTTGCTAAAACTGGGCCTCTACTTCTCTACTACTGAAACATCGGCAACGGGACTTGACCGTGTGTCTGCCCTGATCAACACCTTAGGGCAAAGAGGTGGGAGAACACCTCTACCATCTACCCCAGGGCACTCGAACGGCCTAGGAATATGCCCTGGATTTTTTAACCCTGGCTGTTGTTTCCATGTGGAGTGAGCAGGCTTTGAAAGAGAGTTGGCATGTCAAGCCAGCCCCCTAATTTTTTACCAGTTAGTTTACATGGGAATTTGTTTGGACAATCTTCTGATTACTCGGAGCTGCACTGGAAGGAGCTCACTCATTGCATCCACACTAATGGTTGCTGCAGTGCCCATGGAGTTAGGGGCAATGGTTTTAAAAGGGGCTGGGAGAGAGCCCAGGGGACGCCAAGAGCATTATGGCAAGTGTTGCTTTTCCTAGGGTTTGCAGACTTCTTCCAGATGTTAATATGGAGCTTTAGTATGTTTGCTGCTTTGATGACGAGGGGCACGCATATGGTTCATCCCATCACATGTTACCCAAGAAGCTGGATCTTTTTGCATTGTTCACCCAACTCGGAAGCCTTTAGTCGGATCATACACGGGACGATGACATTCACCGACAACCCTTCTGCAATTGAATTTACAGGGGCCCGAGTAAACACATACAATACTCTGGAGAGCAATTTGGTAGGATGGATAATCTGATATATCTAACCCAAATGGTCTTCAGACCTTAAATGTACAGCAGTGGTGGTTGATGTTTTGGAGATTACCCATGCAGCGGGAGTAATGATGTGGGTGATCGTGAGCTGCATCACCAATTAAATGTAAAGCAAAGTAGTGGTTGATGTTTTGGAGATTACCCGTGCAGGGGGAGTAATTATGTGGGTGATCGTGAGCTGCATCACCATTTTGAAACACTGGCTTGAGGGGGATTACCACTTTTTCCTCATCAGTTCTGACCACCGCAACCTGGAGTACATATGAGCGATGAGGAGGCTGAATCCTTGTCAAACCAGGTGAACACTTTTCCTACGCAGACATTTGCCTTTACTTTGTCTTATATTCCAGGTAGTAAGAACATAAAGGAATATGCCCTGTCACGCCTACATGACGTGGAGGAGAGGTAAGTAAATGACAGACCCATTGTGCCTGGTTCCTGCATAGTGGTGCCTATGGTGTGGGAATTAAATGTTGAGATGCAGCAGATGTCGCGCATTGAGCCATTCCCTACGCAATGTCCAGTTGTCCTCCAGTATGTTCCTTCCACTGTGCAGGACAGGCTCGGTAATCTGGGTATAGGGTGAACTGTTTCCTGTTTCAAGGACAGGTACTGATGTCCCACCTTAGTTGCTAAGGATGTTAGGGGGTAAGTCTCCTCCTGCTTGGTATTTGCACAGACTAATGCACAGAGACACTTCCCAGCAGGTAAACTACATCCTTTGCCAGTTCCACAATGGCTATGGTCCCATGTGTCTATTGACCTTCAAACTAACCTATCCACTCCCAATGAAATACCAACATTTTAGTTGTTGTGGACCACTTTTCTAAATCCTGCCACCTCCTGCCTCTGCCTGGAAATTTCTACGGCCCTGCATATCATGGGGATTTTCTCAAGTCTTTTGGCACATTTTTCCGACCGGGTCCTCCAGTTCATGTCCAGGGCGTGAAAAGAGTTTATGGAGCATTTGGGGGGGTCTCCAGTACCTTGTGAATTGGAAGAGGTGCAGCCTGGAGGAGTGGTGTTGGGTGCCAGAACAAGACGTCCTGGATCTGCGGAATTTCCATCTTCATCATCCAGATCACCCTGCGCCAGGACCCCGTGGCATTTTGCCACTTGGGTGGCACCTCGGGGGAGGGGGATACTGTCACATCTCTCTCTGTTGCTGCTCTCTCTCCTGGTTCATCGTAAAATAATTTGCACAATTTTCATCCGATAAAAAATATTTTGATAACAATTTGTCAGGTAGGTCTGGAAATCCTACGTACTCGGTTTTGTGCCGATTGGTTGCACAGTCTAGGAGTTTGAAAAAGTATGTTTATGATAAATGTGAATTTTTCACCTATTAAAGTATAGGCGGAAATGGGCGTGTATATTTAAGGTGCGATGACGGTTTGGGAATTATAAGGCTCTGCTATAGCGCCACCTAGTGGTGGAAGTGGTAGATTTATGTTGTTAAAGGTCATTACAGGGATCTGGACCAGTCCTGAAAATGACACCTGACAACCCTGTACGCTTTAGGCTGTAGCATGACTTTTAGTGGCGGAAGAATAAGAATAATAATCTTTAAGAAAACTATATGGTTCCACAGCACCTCTGGATCTGTGAACCTGCATTGCCTTCCAAACGCGGTTCCCTGCCCCCTCAGGCTTGGACCCCTAATAATGAAATTACCCCTGTCAATACAGTGTATTGCCCCCTTTAGCATCAAAGAAAATGTGTAGTCTTTGTCATAGTTGTCTATGATCCCCCAAGTGCGTCTCATGCGTAGCTTTCGCGTAGAAGATTGCAAATTGTCTGTAAGTATTGCCCGACAGCATGCTGCATTCATCTTGCCATCAATTTCCACAAGGTTACCAGTGCCTTTAGATCTCACACACCCCCAAAACATCAGTGAGCCACCACCATGCTTCACAGTGGGAATGGTATTCTTTTCACTATAGGCCAGGGGTCAGCAACTCCGGTCCTGGAGGGCTGAAACACTTCAGATTTTTGGTTTCTCTTTCTAATAAGAGACTGGTTTATACCTGGGAAAGCAGGTGATTGCAATAAACTACTAGTTATTAATTAACTACCAGTATTGTTATATTGTGCTCCTTGAAACAATGACCATCTTTTTCCAGAGCAGCCTTTATGTCTCCCAAGGTTACTTGTGGGTTTTTCTTTGTATCCCGAACAATTATTCTGGCAGTTTTGGCTGAAATCTTTCTTGGTCTACATGGCTTTGGGTTGGTATCAGGAGATCTCAGAATCTTCCACTTCTTAATAAGTAATTAAACGGTACTGACTGGGATTTGTAAGGCTTTGGATATCTTTTTATATCCTTTTCCAACTATATGAATTTCCAGTTTGTTCCTACGCAGGTCTTTTGACAGTTCTTTTCTGCTCCCCATGGCTCAGTATCTAGCCTGCTCAGTGCATCCACGTGAGAGCTAAAAACCGCATTGACTATACAAAAACACTAATTGCAATTTAAAATTCACAGGTGTGGGAAATTAACCTCAATTGCCATTTTATCCTGTGTGTGTCGCCTTGTGTGTCTGTAACAAGGCCAAACATTCAATGGTATGTACACTTTTGATCAGGACCATTTAGGTGATTTCTGTTATTAGTATGGTATACAAAGGAGACAAACAACGGTGTGATAATTAATGGCTTAAATGTCTGACTTTCAGGACATGTATAACTCATCTACTTGCTCTCCTTTTATTATGTGTTATTGTTTGCTCATGGTGTTCTTTTGGTCATTGGTCATTTGTTCTTTTGGTGTTTTGTTACTACTACAGTCACAGACATTCTACTCAGATAAATTGTTTTATGTCAACTCACTTTTATAACACTTCATGTACACAACAATCACATAGTAATAACTACTCAAAGAAACATTGATAGTTTTATTTAAAATATATTGTTGTATCTATATACTGACTTATTATAAGTAAAGGCAAGGTAAATTAATACTTTCTAAGATTAAACAGATAAAATCAACTAAATCTAAACTATTTAAAGTATTTTAAACCTACATGGCGGGCGTAGCACTTTTTACAGTGTACTTTATCAGGCTAGACCTGCAATCTATTATCTAAATGACTGTTTAATTGGCTGTATTAGAGTAAGTCTACAATAATAATATGAAACTTAGAATACAACCTGTGTTTGGCTACCAGGTCTCCTATGAACACAACAGGTCAGCAAAAAAAATGCTTTTATATTTATTCTCATGAGTAATTAGGAAAATGAACTTGGGAATATTTAATGACATTTTTTATTTAAAATGATGATTTTGAGTAGACGTGCACACTCTGCATATTCTCTAAGTCCGCTAGTTTGGTTTGGCTTTACCAACCATTTATGTTAGATTAATTATGATCTTCACCAGACATCCATCAAAATCTTTAATGTGAAAATTATAATATATACATGCTGAGAAACACAGGCCTCCGACTATGTTTTTATTGATGGGATTCTGTCCCACGGACCTAATTCTGGGGATTTAGAAGGAATTCATCCAAACTGTTTGAAATTAAAATAAACATAGCTTTGGTGATGTACTGTAATGGATCCTTGGGAAAGCTGCATTTCCATGGTGAGAAAGGACATTCAAATTAAACGGTGCTGAAACAATAATGACAGAAACGGAAACTTATAAAACAAATAAATCTCCCCGGTATTGACTGTTAAAATTCAATGAACTGATGAACTGTATTAGCCCAGTAGTTTTACACCACTGGAAAATCTAATATACCAGATTGAAAATTCTGCAAAAAAGTCAGTCATGGTGTCTTATCATATATATTGTTGCATTTTAATGTTGTCTAATTTTCCGCACAACTTGTTTTAGTGTGACATATGTTGGCCATCCACCACTAGAGGAGTGGTTGGAAGCACCGTGGTTAGAGGTTCTGCAAGGGAATCCCGGAGTCAATATGTCCTTGAGCAAGAAGGTTTACCGTACATGCTGCTGCGGCAGCTTCATGCACCTTTCCAATTCAGAGGGGTCAGATTAAATGCAGAAGCCAAATCTTCTTCAGACCTTAAGCAACAAGAATAATTTTCCCGCTAGAGAACACATCAACATGTGTCCCAAATAAGTAGGGGACTACAAAGATAAAAGGATGCGATTTGGTATGCATTCTTCATTTTTAATGATTTATATATTAATGACAGGAATGTAGAGGGAGAAAAAGGAGGAAGGGCACTGACATCAGCCGAGCCGGGGCTCAAACCTTTTGAATCACTGGTCTTCTATCACTCCAGTAGAGTTCCAGAGACTTGTAGAATCCTAGCCACGGTGCAATGTAGCTGTACTGTCAGCCCAACTCGTTATGTTGTTTTTTCCTTTAATTTGACACATTGTCTATACCTACATTCTCAGGGCTTTGAGCTCCAGGTTTGCAAGTTTAATGGCAGGAGTATTCAACTCTTACCCTTGGAGGGCTAGAGCTTGCTGGTTTTCTGTTCTACTTCATAATTGCACCCACCAGGGGTACCAGGTCTAAATAAGTCCCATATTTAATTGAGAGTTTCTTGAAAAAACAGAGTGGAACTGGCCCTGGAGGGGCAGAGTTGAACAGGGCCGATCTACAGTAAAACGTTGATGATGCGCAAAACAAAACTGATGTAGTTCTCTGAACATTGTGAAAAAGCTGTAGGCTTTAAAAACAGAACAAACATTTGAGCTTTGATGTTTTTATTTTTTTAAAGTAGCTTATTTCCTTTTGAATTGTTCGACTCAAAGCTGAGTTTAAGATGTGTGTGTGTCAGTGTAGAGAGAAAGAGAAAGCATGGAGTGCTGAGTAGTAAGAATGGTTGGTTTTTGCTCTGGTCCATTTCGCCAATTCTTTGCATTTCAGTAGAAATGTGGTGTGAAAGGCCCATTCTTACTCTTCAAGCGCCACCAGCAATGTCAGCACTGCCCGCGGACGGCTTTGTTGCGTAACTGTTTATTTAGCAGTGCTCGCTAAATGGCTTAGTGACAAATTAGAGTGTAACGGTAATGACCACGATAGTTAACATTGCCCACTTTTCTTAACAGAGACTGGGATTTCCAATGGTTCTATTCTCTCTTTATTCCAACATATTTCAACCTGCTCAATGTGAATGACAATTACAGCCCCAGAACTGAAAAGGCCACTGAACTCTGGCCTATGTCCTAAATGGCACCCTATTCTTTACATAGTGCAATACTTTGAACCAGAGCTCTATGGACCACATAGGACTAGGAATAGGATGCCATTTGGAATGCTGAATGGGATTTCTTGGCTCATGTGGGACATTTACCCCAAGAAGGAGTGAAACATGGAGTGGGTAGGCCCTGGAGGGACAATAGCAAGCTTTTTTTAAGGGGGACAGTAGAGTTAAAACCCGGGGTCAAGAATCAAAATGGGAATGACATTTGCCATCAGCATCCCTGATTCCCGGCTATTGATTCCCTTCCAAAGCCTGATCTGAATTGCAAATTCAGGGGGAAGCGCAGTGGCCTTTCACAAGTCGACAGGCGGGCTAAGGCTGCGTTCCCACACATCGGAACGTATGTGATAATTGGCTCCCAAATAGCACCCTATTCTCTATATGACCTCCTATATTTAGGCAGTAGGATGCTGTTTGTCCTGTCTCCCTATGGCTTACAAACTAGCAGCAGTGCATCCTGGGCAACAGTCTCCCAGGCTGGCTCCTCACAACAAGACACAGAGCGGCCCATTGTTCTGCTACACACTGAGGAGAGGCTGAGGTCACTAAGAGGGCCCAGAAAGTTCTGCTTTAACAGAGTTTAAATAAAGGTGTATTCTGACCAATGTAAACTGCTGCCACCTGGCTACACTTTTGCTTTTTTATTTTTATTTTCCGCCTGCAGCCCAATGGAAGAAGCTTAGAATTTTAGTGCTCTCAAAATGCATTTCCATGCAGGATTTCGCAGGGTTGTTCTGTCAGGTAACATTATTGTTGTTTATTGTTGATTTTATTTCCTTAAATGTATGTATTTGGATGGTGTCTAATCATGGCACACTGTTCTGTACCTGCTTTAGGGCTAATTTCGGCCTGCACTTTATAAAAGTACTAGACTCCATTGGGATTAGAGCACAGTATCCAACAAAGCCATAATGAGCTAGAATGACAGAGAAATGTTCCCTGACATAACGTGTTTCTCTTTCCAATTCAAACAGCAGATGTGAAGTGCCTCAGAAAATGAGGAGAGCCAAGAACAGCAAGACTGTAAAAATGTCAACAAAAAAATGGCAGGCAGATGACAGAAGTTGCCACACTTTTCTTGTTTCTGACTCAGAAAAAAAGGTTTTTGGGCAAACTTGGTGCCAGTTGGCTTCTGCCCTGGCTGACCAACACTGACAATGCCTAAACTAAAAAAGCAGCACTTGAAATTACATCACTTGATGATCCTTGAACCCTAAATAATGTTTTGAAGACAATTTTAACTTGGAGTTATCACTACACACTGTATTGTAAGCTTTTCAAGCTTAGCTTATGTGGTGTCTTGATCCAATTCCATGAAAATAGTCATTTTTTTTATTTCTCGAAGCCCCTTTGTCGCTTTAATCTTTCATTGTAAAGAACAGAAGGTATAGTCGTGACAGGATTACAAGTTATCGCTAAAGACTTGTAGATAAAAGCCCTGGTCCTATAAGTAGCAATTCACGAGTTGCCTTTTGAGGTGACCATAAATTACAGACCCTTAAAGCCTTTTGTCAAACCTTTTAATATCTAACGTTTTATTGGCTAGCCTTTGCATTGTTAGCGGGGTTGGTCAAGTGTTGTCCCATGTGAATGGCTTGTCTTGTTCTTATCCAGGCCAGGGCCACTTGTCCTCAGGTTGCTTTTAAGGCCAGTGGGAACCGTAGGGCGGTGTAATATAGGGCCATGTGAATGGGGCCTTCCAACTCAGGCCTTTGTCATCCTGCAGCCGCTGTCGTCACTCCTGTCTTCTGTTGCTTCTGTATTGGAGTGCCTCAGAGATGGACGTGAGAGTATGCACACAATGTAGTTGCGAGCGGTTGGACTTGTCAGGAATGCAATGAGCCCATATTCTACGTGAATAACTGAGTTTTAATCACCTTCACTCATGTGGGTTGTTTAAGGTTTAGAAAGTCTTATACTGGTAATTACATTTGAGCTAATGAAGATAAATCGTATCTGAAAAGTCGGAACCATCTTTTTTTTGTTATGTTTGTTGAGCTGTACCTGAAAATCCAATGACTTGACTTATTGTCTGAAACACTGTGTTCTGCTCTAAAGGGTTAATTCTTCAAATAGTTAGCTAGTTATATAGAAAAAGATTAATGTTCTTCCTTGAGACACATGGTTGGATGATTTTATTACCATTATTTTACCAAGCAAGTTGACTCAGGACATATTCTAATTTCCACCAATAACTTGGTTACAGAGTGAGAAATAATTTGCTTACTAATAATAGCTACGCTATCGAGTGGAGTTCATGTTGGTAATCGAATAGCTGTAGTGTTGTTTATTATGAGATCTACTATAAAATGCTTACTAACGTTATATTACAGCAGGATTCATGATGCTAATCAAATAGCTGTAGTATTGTTTATCATAAGATCTACTATAAAATGCTTATTAACATTATGTAAGAGCAGGATTCATGACAGTAATTGTATAGGTAAAGGGTTTATTGTTTAATATTCGGAAGTGTTACTGTTTACATCTAGACATTGTGTAGGGAGGGGAAAGTAGTATTAGTTAACCACTGCCTTATCTAAAGCCGCTTTCCGACCAAGTAGTTACAGGAATGTAGTTATAGGAACAGTCCACTTCTAAACAGTTCTACTAACTACTCTCCCCCAAAACCGGTTTTGCTATTTGCATTCGCACTGGTCAAGTGGCCATAGGAACTGGTAGGAGGGGTAAGAGAGTGACGCAGGCACCGCAACAGGCTTTTATAGCATTGTCTCTAGACTTTAGCATAGCGCCACATACAACAACATTTCACAGTTTAATGTTTGAAACACTGGGTGTATGGTTGGAGATAAGTGTGTAAATCATCTTATGTCTATGCGGATGATCTGGTTGTTTTCCTGGTTCCTTCAGCGGCTTGCTGTTCGTTCAGATTACGAGGCTGAAAACGACATCCAATACAATTTTTTTACGTAGTTCGAACCACGGCGTTTAAAAACTAGGCTGGAGTCATAGAAATTGAGTAGCTACTTAACACAGAAACACAAAAGACAAAGGCATAATATGTAGTATTATACGCAACAGACAAACGAAGCGACCGGCCAATTGGACCAATCAACGTAGATCTAGGAAAAGGGAAAATGGAAAGACCCTGCTCTGGAGTAGGAGCTAAAAAGGTTGTAGGAACGGCAGTGCGAGGAACTAAATAATCCCACAATTTCTACTATCGGAACACTAGAAAAAAAGGGTTATAGGAACTGCAAAAATCCCTGCGGTCGGAAAGCGGCTTAACACACCACAATCATTGTTCTACATCCTAATAAACCAAAAATATTCTCTATACTATTTTAACAACCAAACTGATTGTCCCTTTTTTATATACCACACCATATCGAGTGGCAGCCTGCCGGATTTTCTGGAGTGGATGCTGCAAGGCGAAAGACGGAAAAAGCAACAGGGAAAGAGCAACAGAGTCGTTTTGCCTGCCTGTTTGGTTGGATTCATTAGAGACTAATACACTTCTGCTGATGGACAATACAAAGGCTTTCTTGAGGCAGATGATCTATTTGATGAAGTCTACATACTTTTACCATGTACAGATTTGGATAAATGTTTAAATACAAGTACATTGTACTTGTATACAAGTACATATTCAACCTCAATATGAAGGTTGAACTTGATATTGACTTGGTATATTCAATATGTACTTGAATATACAAGTACATATTCAACCTCTTCCTAACTCAGTCTGTAGTTCCCTCCTGCTTCAAGCAGGCCACCATTGTCCCGGTTCCAAAGAAATCTACCATCACCTGCCTAAATGACTACCGCCCAGTAGCACTGACCTCCATCATCATGAAGTGCTTTGAGCGGCTGGTCAGAACCCACATCTGCGCCGCCCTTCCTGACACCTTGGACCCCCTACAATTTGCATACCGCCCCAACAGATCTACAGACGATGCCATCGCACTGATGGCACACACCGCCCTCTCCCATCTGGAAAAAGGGAACACATACGTGAGGATGCTATTTGTGGACTACAGCTCAGCATTCAACACTATTGTTCCTGCTAAGCTCATTCCCAAGCTCAGGACCCT